>CM077462.1:29099698-29209710 GCA_039654755.1 Calcarius lapponicus
GTCAATTCTGATGAAATACAACCAGTTTCATATTTACATACACAGTTAATTTTAAAAATATGAGAATATAAAAGAATGACAATATATCTGAAACATTGCATATGAGCATGGACATACATATTTTAAAAGACAGTATTTGAATAAATTTAAAGCTGGGTATTCTGTATGGCGTTCTAAGTCATATTTTCCCCTTTTGAAAAGTTGCCAAACTTTTTAATGAATATTCAAGCTAGTTTCAAAAATAAGATTTTTAACAGTGATTTAAGACATAGTTCAGATATGGTATTGATGATTCAAGTTTTGTATCTGGATTCTTAGGTAACATTCCAAGTTCTAAATATGTTTTCATAATTACTCATTCCCACTCAAAAAGACAAGATGTGTATTATGACTTTTTCTGTTTAGCAGTACACCTGTAAAAAAAAACCAACAAAACACAAAAAACCAAAACCAAACAAAAACCAAACCCCCCCCCAAAAAAACCCCACAAAAACCCCAAGCAAACAAACAAACAACAACAACAACAACAAAATACCAAACCCCCCTCTCAAAAAAACCCCAAAACCATAAACCCAAAATGAATCTCTAATACTTTTGCTGTACTAATACTGACAGAACATAACCAGCAGTTCATTCATTCAGAAAAGCATTAAGGAAGCTTTTTATTTTCTCTAAAACTCTCTGCAAATCTCTGATTTTTTATTTAAATAAGAAAGATTCTGAGACTTCTATTCATATTTTAAGGCTTCTTTCTCCCATGAATGACAAAATTAGTATGAAGAGAAAGTTGGATAAACATAGAAAAATTAAAAGTATTTTCCTCCAAAGGGAGTAAAAGACAAACTATGCCTTTGTTACATAATATCTAAGGGAAAGGTTGCTCTTTTTTAGTGTTCACATAAAATTTGGAAGATGTTGCATGTTTTGGACAGACAATTTTCAAATAACTTTGGTTCCTTGATGTGTTTAGGGATTACAACCACTAACATTCCAGTCAACACAGCCAAAGAGTATCTTGATTAACTGCACTTGTATGGAATAGGTTTGTCTAAGAATCAGTTTGCTGTCAACCTGTCTGCCATCTCCATAAATTATTTATGCAATTGTATAAGAGCAAATAACAATTATGTTGATTTTCCAGGATGGGTTCCATCATTTTATTAGATTATTATAAAAAGACATTTTCCATGACTAACAACTTGCATAAAATTGCCAGAGCTGCCCATATCAGAACATTTAGTTATGTAATTATGTTATTTCTATATTCATGTCTGCTCAGCTACACAATCAATAACTGAAGGACATGCACCTTTTGCACCTTAAGCACTTTACTATTCCACATTAAGCAACCTTATCCTGAATATGATATTGGTAAAATTCTGAAGCATACAATATAGGTTTATTTATAAGACAATGTTATGCTACAATAGGCTTCAGATGACAGCACTGCTGTCACACATATCCTTCATAAGGGGAAAAAAATATGTGAAGAATTTCAAGGTAAGATATTGATTTATGATTGCATTTTTGTTGTAAATGCAGGTGGTTCTGAATAAAATGTATCTCCTTCACCTGCTATTAGTATTTGGAATCACTCTGAGAATTCTAGAAACAGCTAAAGGATATAATACTAACTCGTCCCTTTAAGTTAAGCTGGTCTATGTTGCAATCATAACACTATTGTCCTCCAAATGCTTGCCAGGTCTTTAGAAGATACTAAAGGATCTGATAGTGGCTAAAGTTGGAGAAAATAAGAAAAAAATACTATATGTATGTACATAAATAATCTATGTATACGAATGTTGAGAGGAGTCTACTTTCTTATTTTTAATGTCTTTTATTGATGGCTCAGGCTGCAGCATCAGGTGAGGCATCTCACTCAATGTCTCTAGTCTCAGACTGGTGCCAGTGTTATTGCATGGGGTGCCATATTCAGATCACAGTTCTGGAAACGTGTATTGCTATCTATAGTTGCAGATCAGACATTTCGGTCTCAGCCTCTCAGCCCTGGTAGGTGGGTTTTTTCATGGCTGGCAGTGCCAACAATGAAGTTTCATTATCTTTGGTCCTAAACTGACTGTTTTTCTTTCTTAAGGATGGGCATGAGACAAACATTTTATGTTTTATATCCCAAAAATGGCATTTCAGAATTCCTTGTATTTAAGATGTAGTCTGAAAATTCCAACAACCCTAGAGGAGGGGAATAGAAAAAGTAATATTCCTATAATTCAGGGAACTATTTAAAATTGGGGATTTTATCAGTTTTAATTGTATTTTTCTTTTCCTTCCTTCCTTCCTTCCTTCCTTCCTTCCTTCCTTCCTTCCTTCCTTCCTTCCTTCCTTCCTTCCTTCCTTCCTTCCTTCCTTCCTTCCGCCACTTCCTTCCTTCCGCCACTTCCTTCCTTCCGCCACTTCCTTCCTTCCGCCACTTCCTTCCTTCCTTCCTTCCTTCCTTCCTTCCTTCCTTCCTTCCTTCCTTCCTTCCTTCCTTCCTTCCTTCCTTCCTTCCTTCCTTCCTTCCTTCCTTCCTTCCTTCCTTCCTTCCTTCCTTCCTTCCTTCCTTCCTTCCTTCCTTCCTTCCTTCCTTCCTTCCTTCCTTCCTTCCTTCCTTCCTTCCTTCCTTCCTTCCTTCCTTCCTTCCTTCCTTCCTTCCTTCCTTCCTTCCTTCCTTCCTTCCTTCCTTCCTTCCTTCCTTCCTTCCTTCCTTCCTTCCTTCCTTCCTTCCTTCCTTCCTTCCTTCCTTCCTTCCTTCCTTCCTTCCTTCCTTCCCTTCCTTCCTTCCTTCCTTCCTTCCTCCCTTCCTTCCTTCCTTCCTTCCTCCCTTCCTCCCTTCCTCCCTTCCTCCCTTCCTCCTTCCTCCCTTCCTCCCTTCCTCCCTTCCTCCCTTCCTCCCTTCCTCCCTTCCTTCCCTACCTTCCTTCCCTTCCTTCCTTTCCTTCCCTTCCTTCCCTTCCTTCCTTCCTTTTTTTTCACTTCTCCTGTCTCTCATACCAGAAATGTGAAGAAAATTAAGACTACGACGCCTTTTCTCTACAGTGTTCTGACACCTATTGTAAATTTATGTCCTCGTTCAAGTTTTTTTTGATTCTATGCTTTGTAGTGCCTCACATCAGGCACTAGTTGCAATCTGCTATCCACATCTTTGTGCTCTGACTGATTATTTCTCTCTTCCGTAGAAGTTCAGAGAGAATTGTTCTTGTCCAACAGGTTAAGACAGACGTAGTTACACATTCAGTCCTCTGAACATCTTTATAATAGCCCTGTCTGTGAGAGTCACTTCTGCCAGGTAAAAATTAAACAGGATGGAAGTAACTTTTTCTCTTGCTAAATTCAAAAGAAGCACTCTAAACAAAATGTATCTGCACCAAGGAGTTTGTGATCTGGGGAAAGTAAGATGATTCATAAACTTTTAAAACATCTTTGAAAAAGCATGTATGTCAAACCTGTCTGTAAACAATATATGTTATGTCCTAACTTATTAGACTTATATTTCTATTTACAGATAGGATGTATGTTTAAACAATGATCAAATGCCATCTTCACTGATACTTCTCCACTTCGTTATTGAACATTACATCAGCATTGATATTTACCTCTTCAAACCAAATGTGCCATGATTCTTATAACTAAACCCTGTATTGAATCTAACTGGGAAACCAGTCTCTATACATTCTATCAAAATAAACAATGATGTCTGAATAGATTATGTTTTTAGTTAATACCAGGTCATCCTCTGTTTCCATTTCTGGCAAATTCACATCAGTCTTTCTGCAAAAAAGCAATGTACTACATTTATCATCTTACCCATAGTGCATTTCTTTACAGAAGAAAAAAAAATTTCTAATTTATTAGCTAATTTAAATTAGGTCAGAGATGTCTCTAAGGTCTCTTTCTGTTTTATTTACATTATTATTTTACTAATACCTTAGAATACTTATCAGGGTAAATCAAGATATCACATATACAAAAGAAATCAGATCTAGCCTAGTGATAACACTTTTTAAAATATGAAGAGATTTAAAGTAAAATGAGAGAGAAAAATACACTTAAAATATTGTTTTATCAACTAACATCAATATGAAAGACCTTAGATAAGCAGGTTAGTCAAAACCTCCTCACTCCTGTCCAAGATATTGTCATGAAGCACAAGAAAGAGATTGCAGTTTTGTTTTTCAACATAAATCTCTAAGATTTTGATTCTTTTGTTATCAGTCCTTTGACAGGGCACTCAAGTTTTTCACATAAAATTAGAAAATACATTAATTTGAGTTTTTTCTAAATTAAGAATACTTCTTTCTGTCTTCAACATATTGTTTTTCTTGACTTAAGGAAACAAGTCTTAAAGATGGCCCAGGACCAGAATTCTAATGAAAACCAAAACTATCTATGAACAATCTCAGTAGTAGTACAGCTTCCCAAAGTTTTACAAATCTTTCATTGAATTGAGGTAGGTTTATGTGAAATAATAATTATGTAAGCAAAATTAAAAGCAAAACTTTGGATGCACGTTCAAAAAGGATAACCCCCCCACAGTTTTTTCTGGGTTGTGCACAAAAAACATTACACATAATGTTTTAATAAGTACATCACATGCATTACTACATCAAATGGTATGAATATATGAGAATGAAATATAAAACTTTTATTTCATTCTCATTACTATCATACACTAATTTGTAAAATAAAACCCAACTCTGAAAAAAAGTAGAAAAACCCATGTTAGAATTTTCTTTTTTTTTTTTTTTTGAGTTATGCAGATGGTAACAGAGTAAGAAAATTTTATTTTAATAGACTCTACAGATATCTTGAAGCAGATCACACACAGCTGTCTTGAAAATAATTTTTTATATACAAATAGATAAAGATAATAAAAAGCCCTAAGTACGAACAAAAAATAATTTTCAGTCTTTTGATGACACACCACCTCCTTATTAAAAAAACCTACCTCCTTATTATAAAACCCAACAACAAAATATCCTGAAGCAAATGTTTTAATTATGAAGGTTTGTCCTGAAAAATGATTAAATATGTCATTATTGTATTGCCCAAACATGAAACTACAATTACTTGTGATTACAGAAAGTGCACTCTTACGCGTTCCTTCTAATGAGAAAATTAGCATCCTACACTTCATTATTTAGTATATTTAATCAAATAGCTAACCTATGTTCTCTTCAATCTGTAAAATCAATGTCTTCAAAACCTTTGACTCTTTTCTGTTTTTTCAAATCATATTCAAGCCTTTTTAGCAGCACAGTTTAAATTTCAAAAGTTATGAAACCTCTTAACAGTTCTGCTTGTCTATCTTGCCACATCCTTGAGTGATATACATCCAACAATGTCTTTAAATACTTGAGCAGTAAAAACTCCTAGTCTGATAAGAATCATAGGCAGAAGCCACAACTAAACAAAAAAATCAATAGTTAAGATCAGAAGGAGAAGCTTAGATTAACATTCTCAGAAAATTTGAAAAGAAGTTGTTACTCTTTACTGTGTTCACAATGTTCATGCAATTTTTATGAATGCTTTGCTGGAGCCTAAGAAACTGAAGTTATCAATAAAGGCGATTTCTTAATGAGTGGCTTACACAGAAAAATGACAAATGTGGATATCCAGAGATACTGTTCCCATGGAAACCATAATTCAGCCAGTTTGTGCACATATATTAAAGAATAAGTTTATGCAAGGAAGATGAGATATGGTTTCTTTGGGAAGCATAACATTGACTTTACTGACTTTTGTGTGTGCTAAAATGTCAACCATTATTTTGCATTAGTATATCTTGTACTTTCTTCATTGCGTTGTATTTGCTGAATAGCACACTGCATGCTTCTATAATGAAAGGATGTTTTGTGGTATTTTCATGCAGAAGATAAGATAGACATAAAGAAGTAACTAGAGCTGAAATTAGAAGTTTTCACTTTCAGGTTATTCTTTGAGCTGTCAAGCTTGGAGCTGAAAGAACATTTCTACTTACAGATTTGCACAGCTGCAGAGAGAACCATGATCTCTTTGTTTGAGGAACTTACACTAGTAAAAATATTGCACAAAAGAATTTACCTTAGAGCATTACACAGTTAGCTTTCATCTTTAATAAAAACAGAAGTTAGAGATGCAGAAGTCTAGAAAGGAACTTGTCAATATTCTTAAGCTAGTGAGAGTTTAGCTTTCTTGTTAGACATTGAAAAACTTCAAATTTACATAACGATCGTGTTACGTCACAACAGCTAAAAAAGACCTGCAAGGCCTGAATATTTAGCAAGTTTTACCTATAAATGCTGTCTAAAAATACATCAGACACTTGCAGGCACAATTGCATTGTAAATGAAGTAGAAAGCTGACAAAACAATAAAAAGACAAGTAAAAGGTTTTCAAATTCAGATGACTATAACATACTTCATTACAAGATTTCAGAGTAAGAACCAAAGAAAAACAATCAGTTTAAATCCCACCCCAAGAATCTATGGATGCAGATAGAATGACTAGAATGACTTTTCTTTGCCTTACTTAAGTTGCACATTCATGCTCTACTGGGAGCAAGCATACACTAGGAAAAGATTAGAAAATTCCTATTTGTGGTGATTTGGCCCTGGCTAGCAGCAGAGTTCCCACACAACCACGTACTCACTCACTTCCCAACTCCCTAGAAGGAACTGGGAGAAGATGGAAAGAACATGAATGAGAAAATGTGGATTTAAAAGAAAATACGAAAATCAGTCACAAACTATTATTGAGGGCAAAATAGACTTAAGGAATTTAATGTATTGACAAGTAGCATAACCTAAACATATTATCACTTGGTTCCAGTATTCGGAACCAAATTTTGTTCTGGTTTTTGTTAGGATAATTTTCTTTATAGTAACTTGCAGGCACTGTCTTTCAGATTTGTGATGAACCAATGTTAATAACAGAGCAATGTTTTAGCTGTTGGTAAACAATGCTTGAAAAGTGCCAAGGCCTTTTTTGCTTCTCATGCTGCTTTTGCAACATGTAGGCTAGGAATTTGCAAGAGATTGTGAGGGGACACAGCTGGGACAGCTGACCCCATTTCATGTTTTTAACCCCAAGTGGCAACTAAGATCAGTGCTGTGTTAATGTACTTCCTGTATTTATATATCTTCCTATACTGTATCAAGCAGGCATTACCTTGGACTAAGCTTTAGTGGAGATTCCTACTTTGGAAACGGCTTTGCAAAAATCTGGGCTTACAAAAAACGCTGAAGAACATAATACAGACTGTTATTTGACTTTAAATTCACAGCAGATGCTTACAAAAATGAGCTCACTCTTCTATCAAACACTGTCACAAGCAGTTCTGCTAAAGTCAGTGAGATTTTTCATGGAGAAAGATGCTACACATTTTAGTCTGAGTTATCAGGATCTATCCCATAATTATTACAGTGAACCATTAAAGTCTTGACATTTATCACACTATGGTATTTGCTGTTAGTGAGGCATTTACACTCCCCCTAAGCTTGAATGGGGAGTACTGCAAATACCATGTGAACTTTAACTACCATCAGCAGTAAATGTCAAGATTTTAATGGTTCCTGCTCTACATGTAATATGAATTTAGAACTGAAAATGTTCAAAAAGGTCTAAGTTCTGAACTTTGTTTTTTTGCATCCTATATTGCATCCTGTAATTTTACTAATTTAAGTTATACTTCAGGTGTATTTCAGGTTTATGGAAACTCTTCTGTCAATAATTTAAAAGAAGTTTCACTTTCTTAGAAACTTGCATCATGCATAGTAACACTCTACAAAAGTGTGAACTGGAGAGTTTGGCTGGATTTCATTCAGTTCACGAAAGGAACAAACCTTGAGTAATGAAATAATTTCATTTCACAATTCATACATCATACATCCTTGTCTGTAGATATGCATAGGACAAGTGATGAGAATATTTAAGGTATAAAGACAAAGAATATTTAGGAATAATTTTACTAGCCAGGTAATAATAAAGATTAAGCCGATATGTATAACCTTACTAATAGAACACTTATTTTTCTCAGGATGCACAAGAAAAAAAAAGCCCATAGATAGAAACATTTATTTTTTCTTTTTATATGGAAAACAAACTCTATCAGTCACCTCCAGTCTTTGAATTTCTATACACTTGGTACAGGCAAGAGAAAAATCTTTTAGACAGTTTTCTCCTTAGCTCAGGTTATTAACTGGAATAGTTCATAGTAGACATGTGTTTTCAATCAAATTTATCACTGCAAAGAAAGAAAAAACATAAAAGGACCAATTACTTACCTCATTATATTCTTGCAGTGAAATGCTAAGCATTGATTATTGATTATCATTCATGCAATTTTCTGACTCTATTAAAAATGCTTTGAAAAACACAGAAACAAATTACTTCTATAGAAGCTTAGTCCTATTTTTAAATAAAAAAACTTGCTGGCACTCATTAAAAAGGAAAAAGCTAGACTTGCAAATAACCATGAACATGTGCCTGAGTACAAAAGGCTCTTCAATACACTAGGCAGGTAGACTTCTGCTGTTAAATATCAAGCTTCTTATATCATCTATTTTGAAAAAAATTGTGCTCAAGGCCATGTTTAAAGTTTAATTAATGAAGAAACAACCACTGGGAATTGTTACTGTACATTATCTTATATAGTCAGTCATCACTCGTTTCTTAATTGCTTTAAATAATTTTGGACCGGTTTTCCCTAGCTCTTTCTTTATTTGTCCTCGTTTCAAAATTGATACAAAGTAAAAAAAAAAAAAATGGTCCCCGGCTTGAAATGTGATAAGTGCACTAAGAGCACATTCAGTCTAACAGTCTGCATAGAATTTTCTCAAGAAACTTCCAGCATCCTTACATGGTTTAAAAATTATTTTCTACTTTGTTAATTTGGTACTAATAAAGCCACATTTGTTTTAATCTAATGTCATTTTACATGATAACACTTTACTGTGTGAATGTATAATAAAATGTAAACTTGGAAAACAGTTAGGTATAATCAGATGAGGTAGAATTATGAAAGCAGAAATCAATTAGAACATTTCTTCATGCTGCTGAGATAGGATTCAGCTCAAGATTCCTAAAATGCAGTAGGTCTTCAAGACTTGGCAGATGTTATCTACTAAACTTTGATTTATTCTTATATTTGGACATCTGTACAGCTTTCCATTCTATAACTGAACTGCCTAAACAGAGGCACATACAACTAGCTTGGAAAATTTAAATAATTGTATTATTCCCAGTCTTCAGTTACTCATAGAAAAGAGTTAGCTCACCTCATTCCCAGTTTTATGTGAATTTGTATCTATCAGACCTGTGTGAATATTTCAGATACCTTTAGCACACCAGAAAGTGCTGTTGCAGTTAAGAGCTGGTTCTCATCTCCAAGTTTTCCTGACTGATTGGACCATCTCACCACTGATGATGGTGGGAACATAGAAATGTAGCTCAGACCTAGATCTCTAAATTTGGGCATTTGAGTAAAGTTTTGAGGGTTTAAAAGCTATTGCAATGACCTTGTGTGCATCTTCTCATTTCTGGGCATTTGCTGGCCTGGGCTCAGGTCCAGCTGGGAAAGAGCCTTGGGGAAAATTGTTCTGAAGAAGGTGGACTTGGCAGGATCTGCCTCCCTTTCCTCCCAAATGGAGCTGTACTGCTGGAACTGGCCCGAGTTCCAGCTTCTGCTGTGTCAGAACCAAGCCCTTACCTACAGGGTAATGCCCTCAGCCTTGTCCTGTCCCCAGAGAAATTTCCAATGTCCAGGTCTGGGCCTCCCCCAGTTTTCCCCAGCTGCCCTTTTCCCTAGCTGGGTCAATGAAATAGGTCCTGGCTGCCAGTCCCTGCCCTGATGTCCCCTAGAGAATCTCTGATGCCCTCAGGCAGCCACAGGCTGCACCTTCATACACTTACAGTGCAGTCAGCAACACACCATCATCCATCTGGCTGCTGGAAAATGGGTAAAAAGAGACTACTGAATTTCTTACTTCTTGCTTCTTGTTCTTTGAGGTGTTCACAAATTATTCCAGAAAAACTCCATATGGGTAAGGATCACCCAGGCAAAAAGAATTTAAAAGTTAGCAGTTAAAAAAAAAAAAAAAAAGAAAATCCATTAAAGACGTTTGGAAAGAGCAACTGTAGCAATTGGGACTTTAGAAGGAAAACTGCAGAGTTGGGTATATCTGTAGAACAAAATAATATCCAAGGAGTTTTTATCCTTTCATTTCCACTGATAAAGAGAAGGTAATAAAAACCTAGGTCTTTACCTGTGTACTGGTACAAACTTGTGAGATCTGTGTTGTACAACCCATTGCAGATAAGCAAAACAAGGCTGGTGTGAGAGTTGCCTTCCTGAGGAATTTCTGGCAAAGGTGTGTGAAGCCTCTGGCTGTTGGCAAAATCCAGAGTCATGGTAAATTGACAGACCGTAAATAGAAACTTCTGCAGATGAGAAAAGCAGTTTTCTTGAGAGGGTTGCTGAAGTTTAGGATGTGCGAATGGAATATTCTGCAGATAGAGCAGGCTGGTGGGCACTTCTCATAACTGAAAAACTCTCTTCATCAACCATCTGAATAGAATGAGAATAAGAAATATATCTTCTCATAACTGTATCTTCTCAGGTATGAGGGAAGTGCATGACCCAACACCTGAGATATTCAAACTGATTTACAGAAGGCAGTCATAAGGATGTGTAAGGCAAAGTGCCTAAAGTTGATTTTTAGGAATATTAGCATCCTTATCTGTCAGAATGACATACTTTCAGAAATGTGTGCCTATCCTATATTCAGACTCCTGAATATTAATACTATGGACTGATGAGAATTTCCTGGCTTTCTGACTGGAATATAATGACGGCTGCATAGTACTAAGAGTTGAAATTTTAGTATTCTATAAAATCCTCACATATAAGAGTAAAGGCATGAATTACTCGTCTTGGAGACAAAAGTTCACTTATGGATAAACTCTCAAAGATGTCAATATGTTGTGCAGACATTTGGGTTTTGGACTTTCAAACATCTTTGGACTTGTAAGTATATAGACAAACATAATAAAAGGCAAATGCATTGAGACAAACAAAAATAAGTAGGATTCAAATTCAAGGAGAGCAATGGGTATTATAGCTAGGAAGAAACAATCATCTACAGAAAACCAAACAAATCTGATAGGAAAAGTAGGAGGAAGCTTATACTTGCTGGATTTAATAAAAGTAAATATTTCGTTAGATAGGTGAAGGGGGAGTTTTGGCTTGCTTTGCTTTTAGCTCATGTCTCAAGTCAGGTTCAATCTTGGAATTCTGAAAAAAAATATTAAGGAGAAAAGCCCAGAAGATAAAAACAGGCAAATCTAAGAAACACAACGGTTATAGGCCTCATAATCCATGGAAGAGAAATCTGAAATACTTGAGATACAGCTGCAAGGAGAAAGTGAAGGTTGCAGAAAATACTTGAATTTGACAAGAATTAATGAATTTAAGGGAGACTGAGAATTTCTGCACAGTGTTTTCAGAAGTTCGAACATCTCCTAGTTAAACACTGGAATACATATAAATTACTCTGTGTAGAAAACAGATTTAGTCTGCATCTCCCTTTGGCAATATTTGTCTAGCAGTCCTTTTGAATAGTATACTTCACTATAGGTTTGCAGGTGAACTTTCTAACTTCAGATCTTTTACAGACTTTAGATTGTTTGTTTTTTTTTTTTTTTTTTAGTTCTCAGAAATAATCCCTGAAAAAGGCTACTATTCTCTCTCTCTTTTTAAAATTATTTAATAATGGATAATTTAAAAACATATTTTTCTTGATTTAATAATCTGCTTTCTCTGTCTGAGACAAATTCATATGTTTAACTTTAGTTTTTCATAAACTGCCACACATAAAATATTAATCTCAAAGCAACAAAGTCATTGCTCTGAAGGTTACATACTGCTTAAGGAGGGTGATTGCTTATTGTAATTAGAGCTTAATTGTTCAACATTAAAAATATGACTGTTCTAATATTCTTGTCTAAGATCACAGTACAAAACTATTCTTATGAACAAAGAATCCTGTATTTGTCATTTCACCCATTTTCATCCTGTGAGATTGGATGTTTTTCTGCAGGTGATGGGTGTGTGTACTGAAGTAATTTCTTAAGACAACAGACTCATATTGAAATGGATTGCATCATATTGATTTGCATTGTCTGAAGGGCTGACTTACTCCCTTCCCTATTTTTCTTTTTTTTCCCCCAAATATTTTGTGACATTCTATTACAAGGATGTCCAAATTCTGTGAAATGAAACTGTTATTGAGAGAAAAGAAATATAGGAAGGGAAAATCCTGGTGAAGAGATAGAGATGCATTACGTATTTCTGCTGCTGTTCATGATTTTCAAAATCCTTTTGTCTCTAATACATCTCAGTTTTCAGTTTGACCTTCAAGTAAAGCTCTACCCCAAATTTTTTCAGGCAAAATAGAATTAAGTGTAGGTAAAGTGAAAAGGAAAATTCAATGAGGGATGCCAAATGGTAACAGAGATTTAAAAAATTCTTTAAAGGAAAGAAAACACCCATGAAAAAAAAATGTGGGAATGCTAATTATTAGAAGCTGGAAAAGTACTGTGTTTAGCCTTCTGATCTGAGTTCTTGCACCTGCGAAAACACTGTGTCCTTGGACATCTCTAAATGTGATAACAAAGAGTCAGAGAAGCGTGAGAAAGTAAAATGCAAGACTGAAAGAATGAAGAAGAGTTGATGTTCAGCTTAACGAATAGAATGCTTAAGTTACAGAATATGTATGAGCTTATTAACACTATTATAAAAGTGTGTAACCTAATCAATAAATTGGAGACCAATGATCATCAACCCCTAAGATGTGCACGTCTCTCCTTCATCCTCCTCAAATGGTGACTTTTCTTTTAACAATTGGTGACCCCCGATCGTGATACTGCGACGCACCACGGAGGAGGTGAAGAACCGGGTCGGGTCCTGAGAGCAGCCAGGACGGCAGAAAGCGCGGAGAAAGGAAAAAAAAAAAGACAAGGGGGACAAACAGACAAGTTGGACGCGCCGTGCCCCAGGTGTCGTAGAGGCGAACCTGGCCGAAACGTGTTGCCGAAGACCTTGATGAGCTGCAAACAGCGCTGGCGATTTTGGTATGGAAAGGCAAGCAACATATTATTTATTTACTGCCTTTTTACAAAAATGGCAGGTTAGGGGAATGGAGAATCTACAAGGGTTTTTGACCTATGGATATGCTAAGGGAGTTTTTATTAAGCCCCATACGGTTTACGAGTTAACGGGATGGCGTGAATTTGGTGATTTATTATGGGAGGCCACTTTGGAGGACAGTAAAACTGCCAAGAAGTTAAGTAAATTATGGAGGGTAGCTCACAATGAGCTGATCCCTGAGGCAGAAAACAACCTAGCAGAAGCTATTGCAAGGGAGCGCAAGACAGCTTTGGCTGGGCTGGCGAGAAAAGCCATAGAGAAAATGATGAGGTTATTAACAAGCGGCGTAGAAAAGCAGACTATAGATTATAAACCTGGGGAAAAGGCTTCCGCAGTTTTCCGGAGCGCACAGTTCCCGCTGTTGTTTTCGGAGTGCTGTAGCACCCGGTAGCCAGCAAAGGCCTTGGTTTGAGCCTGGCATCCTCAATAGACTGTGCTTTAAAGGGACTACAAGATGCAGCATGTCCAGGGGAAAGTTTAAGAGTGCTGCAGCCGGCAGAAAAAGTTTGTATCGGACACTGAACTGCTAGCATGTTTGGAACTTGTTGTTGTTTTAGACTAAGTGGCAGCAATTTACATCGAGCCTTTGAAATGCACATAGAGTTACAGATCAGCGGCGGTGTTCGGATGGAAAGTGCAGCAGCGGCTCGGCTGTCGGCGGCTCGCAACAAATACAAACAGCCACGGAGCCCGAGCGGGGCAGGCAGCGCTGTGCCCGCGGTGCGGTGCGCGCCGGCGGGGCTGGGTGCGCGGGGCGCAGCAGCGAGCGAGTCCCGCAGCGGGGCCCGGGGTCCCCAGCTAGAGCCTGAGGCGGCGGCAGCGACAGAGCAAGGAGGGAGCAGCACGGCGCGGGGGGGGCTCCCCCGCAGGGGGGGCCGCGACTCACGCCGCCGGAGTGCCGTGCTGCGGCAGAGCTGAGTTAACCCATTGCACACCACAGCAGGTCAAGCGGCGGCCCCGAGAACCGTCCCAGAGTGACTACTTCACCCCCTCCGCCCCGCAGCCGGCGAAAGCTTCAGTGTTAGACCTAATAGCCGTAATAAATGTGACTCTTTTCCACAAAGAACCACAAAAAGATCCCTACTGCAGTTAAAACACCAGTGATAATAAATAAACAACACCAAGGAGCATTGCTATCAAGACATTCCTCATCTAAATTAAAAGATCTTTTGTTCTTCCTGACACAGACTGTAAAAGAAAGATCAGCATAGACTCTGAACATTAAAAACCCAGATAGCTCAGTCGGTAGAACACCAGACTCTCAAGTTGTATTTTGAAAAGTTTAAAAATGTTAGAAATGTATTGAAACAGTTGTATAAGTGAGATGCAATAAGTATGTTTTCGTATTCCTTAAGCCTTACTTAAATGTAGTAGATGTAACAAGCAAACACTGAATTCAGAGAGATTTTTTCCACAAGTATACCTTGAACAAATTCCTTATGTTTGTATGCATGCAAGTGTAAAAATATTGAAGCAAACACATGAAGAGAGTTGTTTTAGATTAATATTTTAGAGTCAGGCCTGTAAGTAAGTTATAGTAAATTTTATATTTTATTTCTATAGTAAATTTTATCTGTTGCTAAATAGTTTAAGTTAAATTGTCTATTAAGTGCTATTAAATGTTAAATACTCTTAAAGTTAAGTGTTTTTAAATTTATGTTTTGATAGGTTTAAGTGCTGTTAAGTTTCATTTTTGTTAATTTAAGTGTTATTAAGCTTAAGTGAAGTTACATTTTGTTATGTTTAATTTATGTTAAGTTTAAGTTATGTAAAATTTAAGGTCAATTGAATTAAGTTCTGTTAGATTTAAGTGATGTCACATATGAGTTTTGTTGATTTGAAAATCTGTTAAGTTTAAGTATTTTAAGTGTTTTAAGTATAAGTGTTTTAAGTTTAAGTGTTTTAAGTTTAAATGGTATTAGGTTTACGTGATGTTAGACAGATTTATGTTAGATGTTTATTTTATAACTTGTGTGCAAGGTGTCACCACGAACATCAGAGAAACTTTAATTATAAAAGATAATTGGAAGCATTTGTAAATAAAGCCATTTTTGTTTAAAAGATATTTGTTGTTTAAAAATGGGAAACAAGCTTATCAAACAATCAATGCAGATGAAACTTGCACACATGTTGCTCTTTTAGCTTATTTTTATAAGTTGTGTTAGCACACCTAAGTTTTGTTTAAGCTTTGTAACAGCATAAAATTTTTTTGTGTTTATTTCGTAGCATATCTTATAGATTGTAATAAGTTTTGTCAGTTTGTCTCCCTAGCTTAAATTCCTTACAATAGAAAACTTTATTAGTTAAGAAATATTGTTTATAATAGTTATTAGAATTGCTTATTTTTATATTTTAGAGAATGTAGTGTAATTAACTAATGAAGCTTTGCTTATTTAAAAGAAAACAGGGGATATGTGGGAATGCTAATTATTAGAAGCTGGAAAAGTACTGTGTTTAGCCTTCTGATCTGAGTTCTTGCACCTGCGAAAACACTGTGTCCTTGGACATCTCTAAATGTGATAACAAAGAGTCAGAGAAGCGTGAGAAAGTAAAATGCAAGACTGAAAGAATGAAGAAGAGTTGATGTTCAGCTTAACGAATAGAATGCTTAAGTTACAGAATATGTATGAGCTTATTAACACTATTATAAAAGTGTGTAACCTAATCAATAAATTGGAGACCAATGATCATCAACCCCTAAGATGTGCACGTCTCTCCTTCATCCTCCTCAAATGGTGACTTTTCTTTTAACAAAAAAATATTGTCAAAGTGGACACAAAATTGACAGTTTTGCTTTCTGAAAATAGAAGCTAAATTTCAATTGGCTTCATATGGATGCTTTAAAAAAACCCCAAAAAACTGAAAATTCTAGAACACTTTTCTCTGTACTTGGATACAGCATTATGAGCAAAAACATGTTTTAAGAGCAAGTCTTCTCAGCATCAGACTGTGCATAGCTGTGTTAAATAATAAATAAGTAACAACACAAGGGAATTAGGGCTACAGTAAAAATAGAATGAAAATAAATTAGTTTTTAGAAAATAAAGAAAATAGGAAAATACAAATGCATTTCAAGATTAAAGATTTCCTGGCATTTATATCTCCTAAGAAAATATTATATGATTAAATTAATATCCTATCTCAAAGCCCATTTTCTTCTCATTACAGAAAATATTCCAAAACAAAGCTACATGTGAACTTTTTATACTTGCAAAAGTCAATAGTGGGCAACACAGAGAATCTACTAAGTTGACCTTTATAGATCGAATTTTAACAGCTATTTTAATATATACCATGTTGAGGTGCATTGACCTTGCCTTCCTCAATTAGACAGAGGAGACAAAATTTAGCAAAAGGCTCATGGCTCAAGATAAGGGCAGGCAACCTCTGTGTTTTGGAGCCAGCTGGCCTTTACACTATCAGATATAGAGGAAGCTTCTGGCAGCTTCTCACAGAAGTCACCCTTGTAGCCCCACTGTAGCTACCATTAAGAACAAGTCCAAAATAATTGCATGCGTTCAGGAAAGTCACAGCACAGCAATATTTGCATGCACTTGCTGGGAAGAGTCACAGCTCTTTCCAATACACTGACAAAATCCTTTGGAAAGCTTTGCTGCAGTTTATAAGCTGTAGTCTTATGTTAATATCACCAAAGTTCAACCAAACCAAATTTAAAGCAACTTTTTAGCAGTTTTCCATCAATTTGTTTCAAATGTTCTAAGTTGCATTGAAATGTGCTAGTTTATTATTCATCAGGAGAATTAGCCTATCCTAACACGACAGGAAGATTCTCTGCAGTAGTAAATCCACATTTTCTTCTTGTGGATTGGATCAAAATTCATTAAAAGGATCCCACAGAGAATCTCTAAGCAATTTGGATTGGACAAACAAAAAATCATAATGTGTGCTAAAAAAAGAATTTTCTCTTTGTCCCTAAAATTTAGTATTCTGTGTAGTTTAGAAATATCCAACATATTATGTTTGCATGTCCAAACAAAGAAATGGGTACACCTGTAATAAAAAGTGGATGTGATCAGCAGCCTATCCAGGTAACTTGACTTGTTTTCCTGCATGCCTAAATTTCTGTAACTTTGGTCCTTGATCCTATGGAAGGGTTTTCCCAGATAGTCATTTTTCTGTTTTATTGTGAGACTGGAAGGACTGCTAGCTTGTAACATTTCAGGAGCATGTGTGTAGGGGAAAGGGGCAAATCTTTGGTTAGACAATGTCCTGCTAGGCACACCTGCTCCCTTGGCCTGTATTCCAGCCCCACAGCAGCCACAAGTCCCTGGCACACTGGAGGCAATGCTCCACAAGTTCCCCTGGAGCTGCTATTCCAGGTCCTAAGTGGCCACCAGACCAGAAATCCCACCTGGGGGAAGGGCCCAGGAAAACCAAAGCGTACTTAAAGCAGAGCATGAGGTAAGCACAGGTCTTGACCCTATTTCTTGGATTTTATATGAGCTAGAACACCAGTGGAGCAGTGGTAGCTCTATTTGTTCTTTTCTCTCTTCCTCTCTTTCTTCATCTAATTCCTTCTCAAAGTTTGTGTATTTAATATCAGATAGGTTGGAGTTTGCTAAGCTAAATGGGCTTAGAATTTGCTAGGTTAAGGCTTTGCAATATGTTTTCTGTTGACTGAATGTTGCTTTAAACTTTTCCATATTTCCCTGATTTTCTGAAGTTTACCAGAAAAAAATTTTGCTTGTTTTGACCTCTTGAAAAATATCCTGTTGATATTCTTGTTGATATATTCAGTGCTTTTGATTTAGGGTACATAAAAGAATCTTAGGCCCTTTTAAGAGACCCATTGAGTGAAATCTGGGGCCTAGCACTTATGTCACTCAAAGTATTTGTTCTAGGAACCATTAAAGGACCAATTGCATAATCAGAGCCTTTCTTTTTAGTTGGTATTTTTATTCATGTAAGAGGATATTTGGAATATGCTATGAACTTTATAACTCTTTCACAAATTCTCTATCTTTCTTAAGAAACATTGGTCCTGAGCGAAGTAAAAAAACAAACAAACAAAAAGCAAACAGAAACAAAACTAACAAACCCCCAACAAAATAGAACGCCACATTGTGTGACAAGAAAATTTGTGAATATCATCAATCTCAATGCATTTTTTCCAAATTGAATCAGTCCTCTGAAACTTCAGATGAATTACCTCGCTCACAACCATATCAGTATACTTATGATAACACCTATTCCAAATATCTTACACATTATCAGGTTTCTATTTAGTTATTTTCCTTGACCATGACCACTAGCTTTAAATGAAAAGTTTCATCACTTGTCAAAACATGTTTTGCCTGCATTAATTATGAATTTTGCCTGTTTCTGAATTTTCATTTAGGCTCACAGTTGAGGCAAATTTTGGAATTTCTACACAAAATGTACTGAGAAATAGGGAAGCTGTTTAGCCATTTCCTACTAATTTCTTCTACTAATCATTAAAGTTATATATATATATAAGAAATTCCAAAACAACTGAAGGTCACATTGTTAGGGTAAGGCTGTTGGCAAACATATACTATATTTTTAAAATTTCCTATATACTTGACTGCCGTTCATTTCAATATATTTGATTTCATTATAACCAACTTGCAGAAGGAATAGTCTGAAGCATAGGGTAGAATGAAATAAATAATCAAATCTTCTATGATTTTTGATGAGTAATGGCATCTGCTGAAGGGAAAAAATTGCAAAAAGAGGCAGTTTTGCTCACATAGCCCACTCCAGATGGTCTGCTGAACACAGTAATTCCTTGCTTGCTAGGAAATTTTAATTACTGATTTAAAAGAAGTAATTTAAGTAATTTACTAATGGCTTCATCTGACATAGCACTAAAAAAAATAATAAAAATAAGAATGAAAATATTTATGTGAGTGGTACAATTTCATCACTTAAGTTTCATGTGCAAATCTATGATACAATACTTATTATTCTAATTATTCTCTAGACAAACAAAATCTCTGGATTATATGGTACTGAAAATTTTTGTGTTGTACAAAATCCTGTTTTTTCATTCCCGCGCTATCTTCAGTCTTCCGTATTCTTTGTCTCTTCTTTTTACATTGAATTCCGCATGGACATCATGGAACTATTCTTTTTACATTGAATTCCGCATGGACATCATGGAATAAAATTGCTAATTTAGTCACTTTATTAAAAAGACACTTAAAAAAAGATTTCTCACCCAAAAGGATAAAAACCTGATGGCATTTTATGGAAGGGTACTTTAAAGTCCTGAAGCAATTTCAGAAGAAATAAAATTATTTTGAAGGGTAATAAAACTTTTTAAGCACTGTTTGTATACTTCATGATTTGTTATATCCTGTCAGCTAAAAAGAACATTCACACTAATTAAATCTCCTGTGTCTGTAACCATCAGTATTTGGCATTATTGAAATACCACATTGGGTGTAATAAACTCTGCAAATCAATCAAATATCTTTGCGCATATTGCACGGAGCTCTTCCTTACATGCATATTGAACAGTCATGCAGGCTTGCATATTATAATCAGGATAAATTTATTTTATCCTTTTACACTGTCATGACTAAACCAAAGAAAGGAATCTGGTCCCAGATGCACATTTAAGAATCTCTATCTAAAAGGCATCTAATTCCACTTGTGCATAAACACACAAATTTCCAAAAGTATTTCTAAACCAGACTGGAAATTGAGAGCTAAGCAAATGACTACTGAGAATAAAAAGGAGATTGGAACTTTCCTATCTTTATCTTGCAATTTTATGCACCAGAAAAATCTAAAGGTATTAGATGACAAGTGTTGCTCTGAAGCTAAAACATATTTCCTCTGTAAAAGATTTAACTTAAGCCACATGGGTTTGTTTTGCCTTAGTTTGTTGGGTTTATATCTTTTTTTAAGGTCTCACTGGACAGCAAGTGTTACTAGAACATAATTTGGGGTAGAAAAAAGAGATTGATCTGAAAAAATATCAATGTCTAGTGTGATGTACCTCCTTAGGGCATGTCTACATTAATTTGAAGATACTTCTGTCTACCCTCTTCCCCACCCAAAAAATTAAAAACCAGCAAATGACGCATACATGAATTAACAAAAAGTTTCATGCTGAATGAGACTGAACTACTTTTTTTCACTCACAGTGTTTAATAAGGTTAGTCTTGGGCTTTTAGTTTTTATAGGATCTTGCTTGTTTTAAATCATCCTAATTGGCTCTTTGTCAGATGAAGCCTATTAATGTTTCCAGCAATAGGTAACTCCCAGAATAGTTTCCCAAAAGTGGCATGGATAATTTTGTTTCTCATTGATGAATGACCCATCAAGAAAGGACAGCTAATAAGACAATCTTTTAGACACATAGTACCTCCATAACTTTCCATATCTTGTCTTGCTGAATATGACCCATATTCATCAAGAAAAAATGTTACTATTTGGAGATTTCACAGAATCACAGAAGCACAGAAATTCTAGGTTGGAAGAGACCTTTAAGATCATCGAGTCCAACCCATGTTCTAACGCCTCAATTAGATCATGTCACCAAGTACCATATCCAGTCTTCTTTTAAACTCTTCGAGGGATGGTGACTCTACCACCTCCCTGGGTAGACGATTCCAGTATTTGACCACTCTTTCTGTAAAATACCTCCTCCTAATTTCCGTGTTTCTACTTGCAACCAATCTCCAAACCAAAATGTAGAAGATCCTGTGGTGTGTTAGCAGCATTACAGCAGAACTACAAGATATTCCAGGCTTTCTCTGAAGATTTTGTTGACCTTGAGAATGAAAACTGCTGTGGTGCAAAAGGACTTTGCGCCATATGGCTGAGAACTAGGTCTGTCTGTGGAAGTAAATGACAACAAAAAATATTTCTGTAAATGCATAAGCAACAACAGGAGGATAAAGCAGAATCTCACTTTTGTATTGGGTTGTGGAGGGAAACATACAGCCAAAGGATGAGGAAAAGCATGATGTAATGCTGTCTTTGCTTCTGGTTTTTAAAAGACCAGTTGTTCTCTGGAACAGAGAAAAACTGAGCTGAAAGACAGGAACTGGGAGCTGAGTGAAGCTCCCATAGTTCAAGGGGGAATTGTTTGAAACTCTTTAGACACACAAGTCTATGGGGTTAAGGCCCCCTCACACACAAGGCTATGTGGCTACCAGCTGAAGTGCTCACTAAGCCACTTTGCAACATTTACGAACACTAGTGGCTAACTGGGCTGGACTCAGTTGACTGGAAGCTCTAAAATGTGATGTCTGCCTACAAGAAGGCAGGAAGAAGGATCTGGGGAGCTACAGGCCTGTCAGCCTCAACTCTAGTATCAGGAAAGGTCATAGAGTAAATTGTCTTGAGTTCTGTCAGACACAGGACAGCCAGGTGATCAGGGCCAGCTAACATGGGCTTAGGAAAGGCAGGTAGATATATCTAGGATATCACTCTCCATCCTGTCAAATGATGGCAATCCCTGTCATGGTTTGGGACCATTTCAACTAACATTTTCCCAAAAGTCTTACAGACAGTAGGCAAAATGATGTATTTTCATAGGCAGAAAAAAATATTAAAATATGTTGCCTTAGGTATAGTACTCCAGTATTGTCTCTGCAAGCCAACCTATCCATGTCTTATCCTGTCAAAAGCCAAGAAACACACTGTGGGGTAGTCATATTTTTCATAGACTGTCTCTGTGGACTGTGGCAGCTTCAGATGGCAAAGCAGAAGCAGTATATCTAAATAGTAATGAAGCATCTCACTGAGCAGTATGCCACCTTCAGAACAATTCCCTTTTGCACAGAATTGATGCTGTACACAGTGATGTGTGGCAGGATAGAATGTAAGAGAATAGTGCAGAAGGCAGTCTCTCTCCTGAGGAGTTGCAGCTGCACTAATCACCAAAGATTAGGAACAGACCTGCCCTTAACAGGCCACAGCTGTGTCCAATAAGGATGAGTGCTATAAAAGAGTGGGTTAGGTAGTTGTGAGGAGAGATAGTGTTTGTTGGTTGTGCTGTGAGGAGGGGCTCATGAGAAATCACTGAGAAGGTGTTGGACTTTGCAAGAAGATGACAACAGCTATGCGTGCATAAGACCTGACCAAGTTTCTCCTCATCAGGGAGAAGGGCATTTTCTTATAAGTTCACCAAGGAGTGACAAAGTGACAAGACAGCTCGCATGAGGAGCATATTGATCCCTGTTTGTTTTTTTGGGTTGTGGTTTTTTTTTTTTTTTTTTTTTTTTTAATCAGTTTGGCTCTTCTTTTACCTGTTGGGTAAGGTATAAGATGCCAGCTGGTAAAATTTTATGACAAAATTAGAGAAATTTGCTCTAGATAGGTAATCTTACAAACTTGTGTTCTGGGTGTGTAAGGGCTGGAGAGATGAAACCTTATGGATCATAGCAGCTGGAGTGACTTACCAGGAGAGTCTGTTCAAGGGCTAGACTTCAGTGATGATCCACCTGGACACTGACTGCACAATAATCCAGCCTTATAGTTCCAGGTTTGCCGCCTCCCAGTAAATTGCTTAAGGGCACAGTCACAGGAGGCAGCTGGAAGCCAGATGAGTAGGGAATGTACCTTTGTTGTTGTGCTAATGAGTTTTGCCTGAAAGCAGGAAGAAAAACTTATAGGAAACACTACTTCTCAAGGCCTATGGCAAGTAAATGACCATTTTCCTTTAAGAATTTATGTTTGTGGACATCACATATGCCATGTACTTTACTCCAGGCTGCAGAATGGTCCACTGACTTGGTAGTTGTCAGAGACTTTTCTTGTGTACATTCTCAGAGAGGTTGTTTACTAACTCAAGCTCAGTCACATGAGCTTTCTGATGTGTTATTATGGATAAACAAATGGATCTCTATATATGGACTGTCAGGTAAAGAGTACACAAAAGAGAAATTTTTGATTTGAATGAATGATAAACAAGTTTCCAGGTGAACCTCAGCTAATTTAGAGTCAAGAAGTCGTTGCCAAAATAAAATGGGTTGTCTTCCTGAATTGATGAATCTATAATATATTTCCACCTAGTTAAAAGGCCACTAAGTCAAGAGAGAGAGCCTCTTGAGTTTTATTAACTTACTTGAGAATAAACTCCTGCTGTAGTAATAGAGGGGGAGATACTGGCAGATAACTATGCATCCTCTTTGCTACGCTATAGTTTCAAAGCTGGAAGTTTTAGCTCAATAGAACACGAGGAGGGTAAAGAGGCAGGAGTGCAATTCCTTGCAGACAGACAATAATAAGTAGTATGTTACATGCGTAAACATGCAGAAAAAGGAAGACAGTTTCATCCTACACCTGCATTTGCTAGGATTTTTTATTTATTTATTCATCCTTTCATTAATTGTGGGGAAACATTGGAAAGTAGTCTTCATGAATTTGTGTTCTCCCTTACGTTACATGAATGATATTTTTCTTTTCTCTCTCCTTCTTAGTAATCAAATGAAAGTATAGATAGCTGTGTTCTAGTCCAAAAGCAGAAATAAAAGATGTTTAAAAATTAATGTTTCATTAAAACTGTTTTATTGACTAATTGTGATTTAAAGATAATTTAGGAAAAAAATAATGAGAAATCATAATGCAGTTTTCCGATCAGTTATTTTGAGATGCATGTAAAGAAAACACTTGGAGCCACATAAAAAGGTGCCACTCAGTTACTTTGGTCACCAAATGAGGAATGAAGATCTAAATCTTGAGTCCTTAGGAGGACAGAGAGAAAGAGTAGCAGAAATGCACTGATGGATGTCTTGGGGACTGTTGCTGAATTGTTCAGAGTTTATGGGTCAGGATAATAGAGCAGATCAATGATGGCAGTGTTGTAGTGGGTGCCTACTGTAGATTGCCTGATTGGGAGGAAGTGAATGAGGTCTTCTTCAGGAAACTGGAAGAGTCATCATACTTGCAGCTGTTCATGGGAAACTTGAAAGAAGTTTCAGCATAAAAGAATAAAGATGGCAAACACCTAAACAAGTTGGGCATACACAACTTCATGGGACCTGGTGAGACAGAAAAATAGGCAAAGAACAGAAATTCTACTTAAATGTAAAAAAATATTTTTCACTCTGGTGATGGTGAAAAGATGGAAAAGGCTGCTCAGAGATGTGGAGGATTCATCCTTGAAGGTAATCAGAAGCAGATCCCAAACAGCCTGTATTAGTTAATCTTGGTCTGAACAGGTATACTGGAATAGGAGAGCTCCTATGATCCTAAGAAAGCTAACAAGTCCTTAATAGGTGAGAGGTTAAGAAAAAATTCTGTGAAAAAAATAAATTAAAATCAGCCTTGTCTTTCAGCTCAGAATATTTTCAAGTATTGAAATAATCCTACACAAAAGAAAGGTAAGAATATTATGCAAATAATTCAGTAAGAGAAAGTTGATTACTTACAAATTAATTTACTGAACTACACCACGTTTATTCAAATTGTTCTCCTTCAATATAAAAGTACTATTTTGCATGGGAGAAAAGGAATCCACCCTTTTCCCTGTGGCCTTTGGAAGGTATACTTATTAGAATACTGGAGAAAACACAGAGTTTTAAGACTGTAAAATACCAGTACCAGCTATGATCCAGTCTGCTGAACTTAGCAATCTGTTATGCCAAAATTTTGATGTGAGAGAACAAGCATCATAAAATTCCTAGTGGAATATATTAAGAGAGTCAGATGCTCTTGAAGGTCTGTAAAGCAAGTGTCATTGTATAGTGAAAGTTTTTTCTCTATTTGGAAGAGACATGAGACAGCTTTTCCTAACAAAATAAAAATGTCAGTCATGGAATACAGTGTTTTGAATGTTCATTTTTAAGTCAAAATGCAGCTTTAACCATGGGAAGATAATTTCAATTTGTCAGAGCTCTCTTTAAATACCCTGATCTATGAAGTTGCATCTATCTTCTTTTTTTATTTATTTTCCCTTTCAAAGAAAGTTAATATTCTAGATTTATCCCTAAAAATGTCCAAGAAACTCAAGCGCAGCTTAAAAATTTATCTAGTTATTTTTCATAATTAACATACTTCCTTCCAAAATTTCACAGTAGAAATTTCTGCTCATCGACTTGACAACGATTTGTCAAAAGAATGAGACAGAAAAAGGTGTCCAGTGTCCTGGAAATTACTTCATGTATTCATAATTTTTCTGTCTTTGAAGACTAGGACTAGGACCTTGTAAAATGAATTTTATTTTAATTTGTGTAACTCTTTTTTCTTGTTATCAAAATTATATTCAAATCAGTAACTAGGAATCATTTGACATCAGAGAGATTTCAAAAGGTTAAAGTGTTCAGTATAACTGTACTATCTGACAAAATGTAATTTCTATATACAGTGTGTATATGTATTTTTCAAGTCATAATCTTAGAGTACACATATTCAGGAGGAAGAACAGAGTTTATGAAACAACAGCAGAAAATCCTAAGCAGGAAAACAGTAATCATGAACTATAGAAGCATATAGAGCATGTTCAAAGGAAAGATATACGAAGTGCCATGATCAAGGTGAAAAGCAATTCCAGAGGAGCTGGAAAGCCCTTGGTTTAAGAAAAAGACCTGTTGACCAGTGGACTTTCAATTTCCTTGGCAATTCAACCAAGGATATCCATTCTGCAATCACTAAAGCAGCACTTGAGCCCTTCAAGGTGCAATAAGACTACTTCTTTACTGTTCAATGAGCAACAGGATCAGTGGCAAATGGAGAAATCATCTTAGGAAATGGACTCAGTGTAATAAAATGCTAGGTGATGGTGAACATTTAAGGTCTGCTGATCTCATAAAGTCTAAAATACTCTGGAGACTGTGGTGCATATAAAAAGATGGTGCTTGCTAAGTATACTGGACTCCATAAAGCAGGCTAAAGAAAATGCAGCTTTACTCTTAAATAGTTAAATTAGAATCCACTACTATCAATTGAATGTAGACAATTTTATTACCTAAGAAATAGTTGAAAGAGATTGTAGTCAGTGTTTGTAATAAAAATCTATTCTGGCTGGAATGCTGAATGAATACAGATTTTGGGAGACTTGAATAGAAGAGCAGACAGAGATTTTAAAATATATAAATTTTTGTGGTTTAATGTTTTTTCCTCCATGAGCACATTCAGTACAAACTATTCCACATGTGCTGAAAAGAGGATATTTGGTTCTAAAGAGTCTTTATATATTTTTTGTTACTACCTTGAAGGAAGAACCTTTTTGAAACTGTAAGAATATGCGGTTAAAGGTTCAGGAAGAATCCACAAAAAATACCCCAAAGGATCACAGAAGAAAAATAGCAATAATCTAATCGAAGAGGAAAGTCACTGCCCTGGCTCTGCTCCCAGATGTTCCAGGAGAGCCTCAGCTTCATGGTCTGGGAGGAAAACTTGTCACCATGAGTCAGCAGAGTGGCTCTCCAGATGGCTTTGCAAAATGTGTAGTATTACTGCCTAGTGTTACCGGGTTAATATTGGGGTACAAGGAGCAGCATTTTTGAATTTCACTACTTAGTATGGAATGTTAGGGGAAGAACCAAAGAAGAAAAAGGAAGGGATCAAGGTGGTTTGGAGAGAAACAGACATAGGAAAATAGAGGAGTAATGCAATAAGTGGGGTCAGTCATGCTGGCAGATGCTGATCGGTGTGCTTGTAAGGCCATGCCTTGCACCTGGCCCCTGCACTGTGCCACTGTTTCCTCATTGGATTGGTGCAGTCAGTTGAGAAACCTTTTGGCACACTTGTCTGTGTGTGTGAATGTGTCTGTGTATGAAGTTGCTGAAAAGTTGAATGTCCAAAGGCCAGCTACAGGGTAGATTGAGTGTCTTGGGCTACTTGCTGGCCTTTGGACATTCATGTTTGTGTGAGCACCATGTCTTCTGTGTGCTGATCCTTGTGGCCAGGAGTGTGAACATGCACTCTATCATACAGTATTCTACATTATACTGTATGATATTGGGGGTGTCCTGTGCAGGGCCAGGGATTTAACTTTGATTATTCACGTGGGTCCCTTCCAACTCAGGATATTCTAAGATTCTATGATTTTATCAATCTAAGTGTGTGTTTGCACGTGTGCCTATTGGGAAGGTGAGCTCAGCTTCACTTCTAGCTGGACCTTGGAAGTAGGAGCTGCAGCAGCGCCTCCGTCAAGCTACTGAAGTCAGCAACTCCTCACAAAACAAAGAACAAAATATAAGTATCACAAACATCAAGATATCTGTGGTGTTGTTTATGGTAAAATTAAAACTCATGTTCAGGAATACCAGTATCTGAATAGCTACCTGGCTGTGGAGAAAGAAGTAGGGGCTTTGTATTTCAAAATAAGATATTTCCACTAAGTATAAATCATAAATGACAGAAGATATGATCAAAAGAAAAACAGTTCTATGTCTTTAAAGAATATGCAGTACCAAGTAATTCATGTTTCAGCCAGTCTATTTGAGTATGATTCAGAACCATTATTTTGATCTACGCAAGCTTAAGGATGGCTTCTATGGATTTACTAATTATTTTAAAATCTAATTCCTTTTGTCTACATCTGGTATAGAATCAGAATCATATAATTCTCACCTTCAAAATAAAACTTCTATAAATGTTGCAACTTGCGTAAAGTTACTGAAGTAAGTGGAAATAAATGAGACCATGGTTTTGTCAAACTTTCAAGTGCCCGTTTCTGACTGTGGCAGTACAGAGAAAGGAAAAACCATCCAAAGAGCCATAAGTTCTGTTGTACTTGCAAAGCCAAATTTTGTTGTTGTTTTTTCAGAATACCAACTATATTTCAGGTAAAAATCCATATGTTGAGTAATGGGGTATTTTTTGGATGTGGACAGGGAGGGGTGTTGATATTTTGTTTGTTGATTTTTTTTTAAAGATACTGTTTAAGAGAGTCTCATTTAAAGAACATCCTCTGAACAGAGAAGACCTTGTATGTTATATATTTTGTATTTCCCTTGAATTTACCTTTTCCATGAGTGAAATTGAACTAAAATATGTTGACATTACATGTAGTACCATAATAACAAAGAAGGAAATGGAAAAGTAAAGGTGTGGCTTTCAAGAATGTCAGGATTAGTTATAAACTCCCACTCTGGTATGACCTTCTAAGTAATGAGGAACCTTGAAGAAGACATAGCTTCATCTCAAGCTAAGTTGCTTGTGAAATATGTTTTTTTGGCTTCTAAATTAAATTTTAATTTTTCATTCCTTAGGCATCCTCCTTTCAAGTTCCCTATAGGTCTTCATTTCCACTTCTTATATCCTTTAGATATTCTTCCCTTCTTTTTTCTTTCTTTTTGGGTCGTTGCACTTTCCTCTCAAGAATTTGTGGCTTGCCTTGCCCTCCTCACTCTGTGTTATAATTTATTCAGTTATTTCCCTACTGTGTTGAAGAATCGTCCCAGTATTAGTGCTCCTGCTCAAATGAGGGCTTCCATTATAGGGGCTGTTACCTGTAAACATACACTGAACCTGACCGCAGAGTAACAACTCAGGAATGATCTTTGAAATTTTACAGCAATGATATAACTACATGATTGAAGTGGCAAACTCTTAAAGATAGTAATTTTGGTTTCAAAGTTATAAAAAACCAAATTTTTGCATTTAGATGTACTCGGAAAGCAAATTTTCATCTCAATTTAACTAACAGCTTGAAAAACAAGTTAGTAGCTCTTAATTTTGTATCATAGAAGAAAAAATAATGTTGGGACATAATTTCAGGAGTTCAGAAATGCAGTAATGAAAGCATGTTTAATGTAGCTCAATTAGAGGGATTTTATGTTTGTTGTTTTTTAGATGCAATTTTTACTTAATGAGAAATTAATGATGTCTAAACTGGCCAGTGAAAGAAATTTTGGAACTAATGCAGCATCGGATTGGTATAATTCCTCCCTTACTGAGCACAGTGACACTTTCTCAGTGCTAAAGTGGCAGTTACAATCATTCTGCACCTGGGTATCTGGAAATTTAAGCAATAGTGACAGCTCCATGATTTCTACAGCTGTTTAATAAACAGGTGGCTATAGTATGTGTGTCTGTCTTTTTTCTACTGCTCTAAGCCTTTAAAATGTAGGGTATTTATCATAAAAGGCATTAAAATGTTATATAAACAGTGTAAAAATTGTCTATTTTGAGGTGCAGCATGCCATCTAGTGGACTTACCTTGCAAACAGCACAGCAGATAGCAGAACTTAAAAAACCTCACATCACTTCTCCTGAGCAGAACTGCAGTGTCTCACTATCCATTTTTGATTAATGAACATCTGACATATTTGTGAATCTGTGCTTCCAATTAAACTCAGCCAAATATTGGAAATGGCATTTGAGTACTTGATACAATTTATTCAAATAAATGGAAATTTAGCAGAACTATTTTGAAAGCTGTGCACTAAATATTAGGGGCTCTTTAATGAAAACTAACTTTCAGCAGCAGAAGCCCAAAAACTTCTCACTGAGTCACTGTAGAGTAACTAGTATTAAATCTTCAGGAAGCTTTCTGTTGGAGTCAGTACATCAGCCATCCTCACACTGCTGAGTAAATACAGGAGCATTGATGTATACAGGTATGATAACTTGCAGCTTTCTGTCTTACCAGTGCCTGATAGGAAGGGAGAAGGAGAGAGGGCTGCATTCAACATTTCTTGCCCTTGCTCCCAAAAGACACACAGGATAATCTCCTGCTGCATCAGTGTGATTTAAAAGGACTGAAGCTAATTGTGAAACTGCACCCCAGAGGCAAGCTGGGTGATGAGCAGTGCCATTTGTCTCAGACATTCCCACTGCTGGCTCCCACTGCATTGTGAATCCAGCAACCTTAAGTCTCCCATGCCTCTTATGTGCCCAATGAAGAAGGAAAGCTTTTTGAGGTTACCTAATCTCACCTTGGTTCGCATTTACTGCTAAGATTCAAGATTATCCAAAAGTTATGCAAAATATTCAAATGAGTTGAGGAGACATTCCTCACTCCCCATTTTTAACACTGGTGTTCACACACTAATACCTGGATTACTTCAAACTCCGAAATATAATGAAATTCACCTGGACAAAGTCAGCATTTTTCAAAAGAATGCCAACTATTTACTATGAACTTTGTGAACTCTTGAAGGACAGTTGGATTTCCAAAGCAGAGGAGGAAGAACAGACCAAAAGACAGAGATGCACAGAGAAAAAGACAGACAGAGACAGACAGAAAGAAGAAGCTTCCTCATCTCATAGTCCAATCTTAGTTCCCAGAAGTGTACTGGAAAAAGAAAATCATAAACCAATCTATCTACAGCCTTTAGAAAAATCAAAGATAGTGTTAAGAACAAATCACTTAGGAACAATGCAATTTGAACAAGCAAAAACCAGAAAGCATGTAACAAAAAGGTAGAGAAGTACAGGATATATGACCGGCAAAGAATGACTGTAAGTATGAGCACTGTTTAGTCTGTAGAAGACTCAGATCACAGTTTTTCTATGAATAAGGGTTGTTGTTGCAAAGAAGGCAATAATTTATTCTTGGTGTCCATAGGGGAAAAAGAGAAAAGCAAACACATTTCCATTACAGGAGGTTCTTAAGGACAGATTTGACAGATATTTGGTAGGGACACTTTGGACAGAATTAATTTGAAAGTAAAGGAATCATTTATATGACTCTCAAGGCTAATTCTGGATATAATTTCTGTGACTGTAAATGACAGTCATATTGACCAAACTATGAAGACTATTTCCTTTGCTAAGGACTAAAATTCCCAGAGGTCTTTGCTAAAAATTAGTCTTTTCTGTTCCTGTTGGATCTGTTGGAAATTTCAGGAAGAAATCGAGATTTCTGTCTCTTTTCCAAGAGGACATATAAAGGGAAAAAAAAAAAAAAGAAGGGATGTCTTACTGTACAATGACTGTATCTTTATACTTCACTTGAAGTTAAAAATATTTACTTGAAGTTAAGAACATATAATATTTTAAAATAATTTTATAAATATTTCTAACTCTTAGAATCTCAGTGTAAGTTATGAACAAATTATAACTTTAATGTAATTTTGAAATAATTGATTTGCAATAATGTAACTGTTTCTTTCTGTCCATAACTGGCATATGGAAAATACTTTCAAAAAATGTTAAAGAAACTGTGCACCACACGAATGAAGGAATCCCATGAGGGTTTATTTTGTTTCTGCTGTCCTATCATGTCACTCTTTTACAGGAGTAGAAGAAAAGTTGTAGCTTCATTCAAACAAAGGACTTAGCAAACCTTGTCAAATGCTAAATGACCTCAGGGTAGTTATTTCTATTTTTTTTTTCTAATGTCTCTCAGAGGACAAACTCCTCAAGCAGAGGAGTCTTCCAGCATCTCTGATGGTCATTAAGTTGAAATTAATTTGCACAGAAGTGAGGAACAAATTCTAGAGAGAAACATCCTTATGAGCTACAACACTTTCCTTTGTGCTTGCATCTCTCTGATGGCCTATTGATTCCCTGGTTCATACCTTGGCTGCTAATGCCAATATTTTTTAGTTTTCTAGTTCTCTGTGTTTCCCAGGGAACCTTTGTAATTGGGAAAAACTTTCAAGTGCAAATAGTGTTTTAGCTCATAAAGCTAACAGAAAGTTAGCAAACAAAGCAAATTACCACAAGCAATCACAGTTGAGCATGTCAGCAAAAGTCTCATGATGTACCTTGCAGGCTTACCACAGTTAAAGCCGTAGCTTCCGGTATTTAAATGGGGGTCAAATGGAGGAAGTGGTTTGGGTTTTTTTAATTAGTCTATTTAATTTAAATTCTTTAAATAAATTCTTTATTTCAAGATAGCTTTAGAAGCTTTCCAGTAATTAAATAATTTGAAAAGGTGATAAGAGATGAAGGAGAGGAAAGCAGGAAAACTGTAGAACTTGCAATATCATTAACATCATGTTATAGTTGAAAATTAAATACTCACATTATCCCGATGGGCCCTAAACCAGTGGGGTAAGTACAGCTGTAAGTTTCTGAATAAAGTGACAATAACCAGGAGAAAATATCAACATCCAAAATTTATATTCTTCCAAGAAACTTGACATATCTTATCATTCACTGTGACTCCATTTGTCAGGACATATTCACATGCACTTTTTATCAAGCATGTCAGTATTTTTTATTCATTGACTGGAATGAGGGTAGAATAAGGGAAGAGAAGAGACTGATCAAAGTAAAAAAAATGTAGCTTTTGAAATGAATTACAAAGTTAGGCAATTTTTTCATTTTTATCTTTGTTTCCCGTTCAATCTTCATCTCTTTTCTATCCCATATGCACATTTCTTATCCTTGTATTAACTTGGACTAGCCATTCACCAATGGCTGAATCTATTTCAATAACTAGAGATTCACCCCCCTTTATGCAATCATTTTCTGACACCAATTCACCTTCATATGAATTGCCTGCAGGCTGCACACTTGTACTGCATTTATTACAAAACTTATGATGACGTTTCCAGGCTTCAGCTGTAATGCATCTCATATTTATAGAGGTCAAAAGAGCCAGAAAACTGTGCTTTTGCTTATTTTCTGTAAGTCCATGTCTTTTTTTAGCAAAAAATTTCAGCAGGTGTTATCCATTGTAAAAATAAGAGGAAATAAAAGAAAAGAGAAGGAAAATTTAACCTGTTCTTGTGGAACAAACAGTGTAACATGCAATCATATAGCTAGATAGACAGCCTGTGACGTAGCTAAAAATATATTTGTGAATTAAAACAGGGCATATGTTTCAGAATGCAGATATATTTTCAGTGAAGGTGAACAGAAGTATGCACATCTGTCTTTCTAACATAGAAGGAATATGATATTTAAACACAAAATTACAGAACTATAAAAGGAGAAAAAATATTTCCAGGAAGCAAGTCTCTTGACTTCCACTCAACTACTTTTTTATACATGGGAAGAAAACCAGCTTCTTAACAGCTTCTCCTGTGTCTTTTTTCTTGCAGTCTTATTCTGAGCCAAGATGTCCAATAGCTTTTGCCTGGATAAACAGGAAACAGAACTCAGTTCATGAGGTGAAGAATGTGCACAGAGAGAAGCACATTGTTATCTCTACTCTGCGATAGGATGTTTGGTAAACCATCGTATCACTATGCCTGACTAGGACTGTGCTGAAAGGCAAGTTTAAAAATTAATTTGTAATTTTCTTGTCAAAAAGTTGTGCAAAAAGAAAAATTTGAAGAGTCTGAAAATTAAAAAAAAATGGCATTCAGCAGATGTGGACTACATGTTTTCACTGATAGGTGAAAGATGAGCTGCTTTTGCTTCTCAACCAATTTTTTCTGCACATTATATCTTGGTCAAATTACAGTATCTATCACCAGTTTTAATGTATTAGGTAAAAAATAAGCACTTTTTAATTTCAATGTTTTTTGCAGCAATAGTAGTTCTAAACTGCCAGTCTAACAAAAATACAATTTCACTGTGTGCACTAAACCAAAATAATTGCTTTTTTTGTCATACACCTTTACCCAATGCAAATCAAGTTTCTGCAGAAAGTGTTTCTTGAGTTTCTGGTTGGTCTGTCCCAGGGCTGGGAATACTGAAATGTGTTTCTTCTTGCCTTGGGTCACACTTTCACCTAGATCTAGCAATTCCAGACTACATGATTTAGGGGCAATAAAAACACCAGGGTTTATATTCCATACTATACAATAAAGAAACTGCAGGATTCTGGGGTCTAAATAAAGTCTCCTGAGCAAAAATCTCATTATAAGCCCCACCCAGAGAAAGATAAGATTATTTAACTATATCCTTCATTTTCTACTTTTTAAACAACTACTCAGCTTCACTTTTGTCTCATGACCCCAAGGTTTCCTTAAAGTGGTGGATTTTGCCAAAGACCTTCTGAATTTAGTTATATCAGTATCTTTCTAAGGAACACAACAATCAAGTTCACCAGATGTAGTTCCTACAGTAATAAAGGCTTTAAAGCGAAAACTGAAAATGTTTTATTTCTATCCAACAGATGCCTAAACTCAGTAGAAGTCTAAGATTTATTCATTTTGGACATACAACTCCCTCAGGTGCAGGCTGCTCCAAACCATGCCTCTATCCTATGCAAGTAATTCCTAGCCACAGAAATTGAGCAAAGCACTATGCCCTACTCTTCTGGGCCAAACATGAGTGTAGGGGGTACTGTTGGCTGAATTCTGAGCACCCACCAAAGCCCCTCTGTCACTCCCCTCTGCAGGTAGACAGGGGAGGGGAAATGGTTTGATACTGCATGGTGTATCTTCTATCTTTCAAAAAGAAAGAATAAAGCACACTTATTTCTTTAAAGATCACATGTGACCGCCTTTACAGATGCAACGTAAATTGATAGTTTGGAGCAAATCCTCAAACTGCATAATGAGATTAGACTAGAATACCACAGAACAGAGTAGAACAGAACAAATGATTTCAGTTGTAAGGAACCTGTAATGGTCATCCAGGCCATCTAGGCCAACTGACCACTTTGAGGTTGTCTGAAAGGGAAGGTATATTATTAAGGACATTGTCCAAAGGCATGTCAAACACTGATAGACATGAGGTATTGACTACATCTCTAGGAGGTTTTTTCTAATGGTTGACCACCCTGCCAGTAAAGAAATATTTCCTCATGCCAAGTTGAACCTCTCCTGCTGTAGCTTTGAATCACTGCCATGTATCCCATTACTGGATGCCAGGAGATCAGTGTCTCCCATCCACTTTCCCTCCTCTGGAAGCTGTGGAAAGCATTGAGGCTACCCCTTAGTCTGCTTCTCTTCAAACTAGACAAATGTGTTCTCAACTACTACTTACAGAAGTGCCTTCCAGCTCACCAGCTTTGTTGCACTCTTCTGGGTATATTCAAGGCCTTCACATGCTTTTTAGATTGGGGCCATAAGATATCCTTGCAAGTAAATGTGAATTCCCTGCACACAGCACAGTCTTGAGACCACATCTATAGAGTCTGGGATTTGTGTGTTTTAAGTTCGTTTATGTTCGAATGGTCTGTCAAATGGTCAGCCAACATTCTGACTGCATCTAAGAGAAATAGCTCTTTACTGTCTTCATTTCTTCTGTCTATAGATCAAAAAAATACATTAAGCTTTTCAAAATTCTCAATGCTTTGAAATAAAATGTTGTACACACACAATTTTCATTTATTTTATAAAACCTGCTAATTTATTTTATAAATCCTGCTAATCCCACAGTATCCACAATATGGGCCAAATGACACCAAACTTCTGACAAACACTGACATATATAACTAAGGCACCTGGACATTATATGATTAACATTTATTTTAAATTCCTCATCTTTAATCATGACCTGTTTCAGTGATTTCACATATATTCTTCAGGGGCATTTTACTTTCCAGTTATTTTGTTTGATGTAAAACCTTTTCCCTTTCAGTGAAAAGAAAACCTCAGTTAAAATTCAAAAGGCCATCCTAGTCTTTCTTTTGTCTAATATTGTGCATTAGTTCTGCTCAGTAGCATATCCATAGGCTTGGTATTTTCTCCTGATGGATTGTGCCTTGAGGTAAATGTTCAAGCATATTTTGTATTTCTCTGAAGAATTCTGAGTGTTCTACATACTCAGATGTCAAAGATTTTCCTGCAAACATCTCACTCAGTAAGCCCTTTCCGGATCTTCATGGTTTTTCAGATTTTTGTAATTGCAGGTTGCATACTCAGCTTGCTCCCAGTTTTCCTCTATTGCCCAGGGCATTGTTCTTAGCAATTTTCTTCCCAGACTCATCTAAACCTCTGACAAATGAAAAGGAAGTGTACCAACAAGGATCTTACCCCATTAGAGAGTTTCTACCTGTTTTGCAGTCAGCTGTCATCCTTTCCACTTGCCCACTATTAAGTCTCTTTTTCCTTTCAAAGCAGTAGCTTTCTCTTTTTTCTTAATTTCCACCAAGCATCTCCAACCAGTTTACCCTCATAGATTGCAAATTCCAGATTCCTTAGCATCAAATAAGCCAAAGGAGTTGTATTGGAACTATTTTTAAAGAAACAGACCCTGCTATTATGCCTTGAAACATAAGATTGTAAGTCCAATAATTCTTTGAATTCACTTTATGAGTGTCTGAGGCACAAAGACTGAAAATGCCAAGGTTATTGAATAAACAGATATTAGATATGTAATAGGAAAATGAAGTGTGATCAAAATATGGCACAACATAAAGCAAAAAGAAATGAAATACAGTTTGCTGAACATCACCTAGCACAAATGGATAAGGTGGTAACAGAAAAGAGGATATTTTTCATGTAAAGCAGCAATCAATGCAGCATGAACACAAGAAAGTTTCTCCAAAAGCTACTGAGTTGCTAATGGAAAAATTAGTAAGAAAATAAAGATCTCCAAAGAATATAATAAATCAGGGCTCCAGGGTCCTAAAGTACCTCTCATGCACAGAATGCAATGACATTTCATTTCCTACTTTTCTGCCAAGAATGTCAGGCCAGAAGAATGATATAGAGCCTTAGAAAATTTTCTGCTTCATTTCTGTACTGGATATTTAGCAACATGTATTCAAATAGACTAACAACACAGTAGAAAGTAATGTCTTATTTAATATCCTTATTTTCTGTTCATAAATACTTCAAGACTTCTTATAGTGATATGCCATTTTCTACAAAAAATTAGCCAAGGGCTATGTGTGTTTTTCTCGTTATTCAACAACTAAGGAGTACATTTACTTCTGATTTGATACATAGAGTGAATTTACATGTCATAATGCAGTTAGAGATCTAGACACTAGATATTGTGGATGGCACAATACAAAATTATAAAGACATCATTTGTATGAAAGCATGTTTTATAGACTGTTAGGCAACCTCTAGTTTAATACTGGTGTCTGCAGCCTGTGGCCCAATGCTCTTTTTGTATGTATGTTGATTGTTTTGGATCTGTTTCTGAGGTATCTAGTTCCCACTTGACATTATAAAAGCAGCTTATACACCTAATTTTAAGTACGGATGTGGCTGTGGGACAGGAACCAGAAAGTTAGGTTTTGCAATATTCAGTATGGCTTAACAACTTCCTTTATTGATTTAGATTTTTGTCTAATGTATAAGGGAAATCTGTCTGACAACTTGATGCCAGTTTTTCTCCAGAATCAATCTATTTTGAGCCATGACTGCAGCAAAGTGATTCCACCTAGTCCAGTCTAGAGATTTAGATTTCTGTATATGCCCCCATGAATCCTTTGACAATTTTTTTCCAAACCCAAAGTACAAAAAATTAATTACAATAACACTAACCCATAAATAAATAGTTTAAACATTAACTCACAAGATACAGTCACTATTCTGGTATCTGGACTTTAGTTCATTGAGGATATTTTTAGTGGGTGAGCCAATACTAACAACTCAAAAAATTCTATTTAAGGGCAACTATAAAATGAATTTACAATGACAGTCATATTTTATATGGTATTTGGTATAGAGATATATATTGGAGAAATATTGGTATATAGAGATATATTGGTTTTACTGAAATTAAAATCAAGTATGAAAAGAAATTAAAATAATGTTTCATTTAAAATATCTAGTGAAAAATTTATGTTGTTTTATTTTGTGTTACAAAAAGGACGAATAATGTATTCAAAATACAAGGGAAAGTCCCTCTCCAGCACTTAGACACCTGAATACTTAAGATATTACTACTTTACCACTGTGGTGCTATGAAAAGATAGGTCCTATACAGTGCATTGACTTGGACTGAACTAAAAGCAAGGGATTACCTTTAGGCATTTGGATTCATTTATTTTCTTGAACTCCTGTGTAACTAATCACCAAGAAGATTATCCACCATATATTTCTTTCTTAGTTCACCTATTATAGCCTATATAAGGTAGTTAATATAAAGTGAGCAAAGATTAGATTGTGATCACTCCACTTACCCAATTTCATTCAGTAACTAGTTTCAAAGAAAGACAAAGCAAATAAAAACTGCATGAAATTGCTTCTGTGTGTGCGTAAAATTTAAAAATCACCATGGAAGAGACACAGCTTGGAAAAAGGTTGAATATGGGTGGAACAATATACTCAGGTGTATAAGAGACAGAAGGCATAGGAGCTGACAGTTCTTAAGCTCTTCCAGTGAAAGAAGAAGGGGCTATTGGCAGAAACAAGAAGGGTACAAGTTTGGAGCAAAGAAAGGCAAGTTTTTGGGGTTTTTTATGCAATGGGCAACAGAGCTGTGAAACTCCTTACCAAAGGACATTGTCGTTGTAAAGACTTGACAAGGTTCATGAAAAGCTTGGATGGACACCTGGAAGAGTTGTGCACTGGGGTGATTAAGGAGAGAAGTCAGCTGGGACTCCAGAAACTCCTGAGCTGAAATCAGCTGGAATTTGAGAGCATAATTTGAAGCCACATGTCTGCTTTGTCCATACTTTTCCTTGAGCACCTGCTTATGATCAGTCAGAGCCTTCTGGAGACGTACTTTGTATCTAGAAGGATAAATGGACCGAAACAATATTTCTGTTCTTATGTCTCAATCTCATAAATTTCAGGAAAATGTTTGTTGTTCTATAAAAAGACAGAGATGCTTGTACACATCCCCACTCTCATTTTCTTATCCATCATTGCCTCACCAAACTTGATTCCTTCCAGTAGACACCTGGGAATGGATTTCCTGCTGGGCTAATTACTCTAAAAGCTGACAAACCTGTCGACTGCTCTCACCACAGCAGCTGTTCAGACATTCCATTATATATAACCCGTGTAATTCTCCCCTGTTAACTTGCCAAACAGCATGCAGTTGGCTGAGAAAACAAGTCATGGCAATTGTTCCTTTATGACTTGCATGCACCACCTCCTCAGCAACTTAGATCCCAAAAATAGCATGTGTTTCTTAGCTATATTGCCTGTGCACTCTTGCCCACATCAATACAGATAATGGTGCAGTCTTCTGGTAATGGAACAGGTAATTACACAGCTCCCACAAATATCCTAATATTACTCATTAATTCATACAGCAAAATACATTAAAGGCTGTTATTCTGAGCCAATTTTGATAATTTCATGTGCTTATATTTCTCTCTGCAAATAGTCTGTGTACATTGTCAATTTAATCACTAAATAATGTCTGCAGACAAAGGCTGCACTAACTTGGAATCAAGTTTAGGATTAAATAACTACAATGGCATTGCACCTTTTAGAAAAAAAAAAGAAATTTATATATACATAGGCATCAAAATAATTGTTTAGGGCATGCAGACAACCCCACCTCTGCCATAAAACAAGGCCATAAAGTACTTACATTTTTAAAACACCATATTTTTGCATATTTTCAAAACCTGAATTACCTCTGAAGAGATTTTTTTAATCTATTTGGGATTCTTCTGGCTAAAATATTTTTTGAAGTGCATTATCACTTCCATTCATACTTCCACTGCATTTCTCTTCATATTACATAGGTCCTGATGTTTTGATGTTTTTCATTACTAGAAACAATGTTAACATGAAATTGCTAGAGTTCATTTGAGGGTGACATCAGCACAGATGTTTCAATATTCATATGCAGTTCTCAAAGAATCTAATTCTTCCACCCAGTTTAATACAATCAGGTGAGAATATTCCCTTTTATCTTAGACACCTATTTGAATAAAAAAGAGGCCAACATCTTAAGCCCCAAAAGAAAATATTTACATACAGAATCTTCAAAGGTGTTAGCATTTGCACGCCTTTCTGAAGTCATGTGTTGAGGGGCAATGGTATTCTAACTAATACTTCTATAATGTTAAATAAACCTAGTCCATAGAATGATGTAACACTGGCATAATAGAAAGTCTTATAATATCCCTAATAAGCACAAAGTATGAGTATATTAATTCACTTCTGTATATCCATTGCTATCATGTAGTTGTTTTTCCCCTGTTATTATATCAATGAAGTGTTCTGTTACTGCAAAACTTCTTACTTATATTACCTCAGGCTGTGAAAAATGTTATTTTTATTTCTTTTAGAAAAATATCACAACGTGTCTATTAAAATTAACCACTAGCATGTGAACTGCAAGTTCCTTGGCATCACAATGTTTGAGCTAGTAAAGACCATTCCTCCCTCCCCAACCTTCTAAGTAGAGAAACAAGCCATTGTAAGCCCGAGTTCCTTACTAGAAATATTTTTGCTATTTACAACTGTCACAGAAGGTCATTCAGAAGTCAACCTGCTTGAACTTTACCTTCACCCAATAACCCTCAAAACTATTCATTATAACACTCTCAGCCTTATGTGGAACAAAGCAGAAGAGAAAGCTATTAGGCAAGAACAAAAGCTGCAATGAAAGTAGAGTTTCTAACAGCATTCTTGGTAAGATGATATTATTTCACTTCTTCAGAAAAGTAAAAGCAAATATGACCAAGGAAAAGAATAATTAGTCTGAAAACCATCATAGTGGAAACAGTGCTAAATACAGATAGGAAATAAACTATAAAAGGGCCTTGGGCACAAACAGAAAGGAGGTAATTATTTTATGACTCCATTTCCTCCGTTTTAGTTACTGAGATTATAAATATATTTTATTGCACTGGCCAAGCAGTCACAGAAGTCAAGATGTCTGTTTGTGCTTGTGCAAGTATAGCCAGGACACTATTTGTCCTGGCAAGCAATTCTTTAAACTTTGACTAATGACATCTAGCAGGTCTTATTTCCTAAGGGAAAGATTAATTTCTCATTAATGAGAATTGTAAAGATGATATCACAAGTCATTACCCAGCTCACTGCCCAGGAAAAGATTTAAGGAGGCCAGTGTTCTGCCTCAGCATTGATTTTTTTTTCTATTTTCTTCCTTTTTTTAATTGATTAAGTTATGTAAACTCAGAATTCTTATACTGTTGAGTGGAAAGTAGCAGTATGAAAATCCTCTCTTACAACAGAACATATGCAAACGCCAACTTTTGACTCAAGAAAAAGACTCCAAATCCTTTGCCTTGTCTCAAAGAGAACTTCATCAATTGCAATGAGAACTAAAATAGAAGTCCTGCTGCCAGAAGCTCATTCAAATGCATGGAATATATTCCTTTCCCCACTCTCCACATACACATTACAGCAGGAACTCTGAAAAGAATTTATCTTTACAACTTTTTGCCATGTACATCCTCTTTCTGGTAATTTCAAGCAATCTATTCAATCCTTGGATATACCATCTTTTACACCAAAGACTTACAAACTACTTAAGAATAAGCAGCTGTCTGACAAAATAAAGCAAGGCTACTTGTCAATTTAGGACAGGAAATACAGACAGTTACCATATGCAACTTTAAAAAAATGGGGCAATATCCAAACTGGAATGTGGCCAAGACACTTGATTTAAAAACTCTATTCCCACAGGCTCCGAGACACTCATTTCTTAATCCCCCAAATCTACTTTAATTGTGTGCAAGGAAATGTCTGTGTTAAAAGAAAATAACTGGGGTTACAGTAGCTCTTTTACAGCTCTTTGTCTACATATATCACTCAAGTTTCCTCACAACTATTAAACTTTAAAATTACTGATTTTTTCCAATATGTTCCTGTTTCCTAACATTTTGTCAGTTACTCTGCTTTTCTCAACTCTACTTAATTAATTTACTGCTGGCTCCTTCTGCCTGCTGCTCACCATTCAAACCCTTTAACTGCTACCTTTTGAAGTTAAGGGACCTGAGAAAAGGATTCTCTCTGCCAGTTGTCTAATAAAAAAGTGGAATAAATAGATGTGACTGAACAGCAATCTTCTCCTACCACATAGCATATTATTTTTTTACAGCATTTATCCTTACGACTTTTGTAGTTTCACATAGGTCCACAACTTGTGCATCAAATAAGTCCTTCTCTGAGTAATTGGCAGAGAGCATGCTTTTAAGGGACCCCTGAAACAGATTTTGAACAATGAAGGGTTCCTTTTTTGAGACAGCATTTTTCAGATGTTATACTTTTCAGCACTTCCACCAAGTGCTATATACACCATTAATTAAATCCACAGATTAAAAGAGTATATACATATAATCTGTACAATATAAAAGTATTATATTAATTAAAATATTTTATTTAAGCAAACTAGTTTATCTTTCAAAGTGTGAATTAAAAAATGGGCCAACACTAAGGGATTGGCATTGGCAACATTTTTTCAGAAGTGCTTGCTATTTAGAATCTCATTTACATTCATATATTCTTAAAAGTCTTAACTATTTAGAATAGCATATCCAAAAAACATGTTGTTACCTTCACTGCAATAGCCACACATCAACATTTTAGAGAAGTTTATATGAAACACATTGGCACAAGTTAGTCTTCTGCAGTTTCCATATAAACTACATTTGCACAACTCTGAAGTATAGGGTGGAGTTCTGATTTCACTCCTGGCAATGGTGCTTCAGAGGCTGCGGACCATAATGTCAATTCAACACCACATGACTGCTTCTGAAGAGGAAGGAAATCTTTAGAATAGGGTGTAGTCTGCACAGATGTTTAGCCTGGAAGCCACAAGAGTCACTGAAAAATAAATCAGTTATAGCTAGATGGGTCTTAATTCTGTGTTTGCAAGTGTATTGCTTGGAATTAAAGTAAGAAGCTCAAAACAGTTTATGAGTTAGCCCTAAAACAAAACTCTTGAATTACTTGGTAAATTGAAATACATGGCACCAAAAGATAGATTTTCATTAAAAAACCCCCAAACCTAAAACAAAAATTAACTACAAGCAGGCAGATAAAACAACCTGTGCATATTTTTTCAAAAAACAAACAAACAAACCTACTATTTCCATTTTAATCTGAAGGTGAATTTTAATCCAAATACAAGTCCTCTTTTCATTTAATAAAAAGGGTAAGTGAAAGTTTCTTAAACTGAATTTTAAATTTGAAAAGTGCTGTGAATTACCAGTTCCATACTCTGGCTTCCCTCAAGGTTCTTCTTGTGACTGAAGCCTTTGTTTAGGGAAAGTGAACATGATTTGATCAGATGAGATTAAGTTTGACTCGATTCACCTGCCTCCCACCTTTCCTGTATTCACTTCACTTTTCTTGTTTTAAGGAATGGGTAGCCTACAGCAAAAAGAAGGGCAAAAAAAAGGCATAAAGAAAAAAAAAAAAAAGAAAATAAGGTAGTATGAGCATATTTCCAACATCTTATTCCATTTTACCTAGGAGTTTAATTGCTCATTCAGAGCAACTGCTTCCCATGCAACAGGAGTTATGACTCCTGCAGCAAAACTGAGCAAATATAGAAAACAGGGCATTTTACAAAAGCATGCAACCTGCAACTAACAATTTTCTATGTAAATTTCAATTACTATCTCTTTATTTAATATTTTTGAGAGACTGAGGAATTGATTTTACACTAAGAGAGATTTCCAAAGGCCTTACCTCTCACAGAGGCACCCAATTTCCGTATATGAGCTCTACTAACATAGCTTAGAGGATCACTTGACTAGCATCTCTGACAGCCTGAACCTTGTTCTGAATGCAGTGTCCTCATTTTCATAAGAATGCATTAATAAATAAAGGTATTGAATAAAGAGTTAAATCTCTGTAGTAGAATGTGGGTACTCAACACTTGAAATATTTCATCCTTCTTTATCTTTTTTATCTTATATTTTAAAAGCCTTAAGCAATTAGAGTTTTAATAAATGTTGCTTTTTTTGTTAATCTTTTATATAATTCAGAAATGTAGAAAGAGAAATAATTTTAAACCATACCTGTAATTTGATGAGAGTATTATTACTTCTCATTCTTCAAAAATAGGAAGAAACAAAATTTACTTTCTTAAAGACTTTGCCTTACAAGGTTAGGATTTTGACATATATATATGTCACAAATCCAGCAGTTTTTGTCCAGGCAGTCACCTTCCAATTACTGAAGAGATAGTAAAGACAAAAAGTTCATACTTATGGCATAGATTTCTGTGATTTCTGGTGGATATCTGTGTTCCCGCTTAAAGAACTGGTCATTCTGGCAATACCTGTTCAAATACCTGTTCACATGGAGTCTAGGTTTAAGCTCTTTACTAAGTCAAGATTTTAAAAAAATTTACTCTGTGTAGCACTAGAAAATTAGTTTACAAGTGTGTGGGCACAAAAAAAAAAGAATAATTTTAACTGGATGGTCCCACTTATGAAATTCTTGCCATGGTGCTTTGGTATTACAGGTTTAATTCAACTGATCTCTATTTCATTAAATAATTCTAAAATAATGAAATACTGGCATATAGTGACATTTTCCCTGCCAAATTTTATGGTGCCATTAAATATTTTTGTAATAGCTCATTAAACAGGGACTAAAATATAATCTCTGAGCCATTTTCTGCTCCCCCCAATGGAAATATCAGCATATGGCAATTGAAATAAACATTGATTTAGTTTAAGTTTCAGACTTTATTAGATAATTTCATTATTTTGAAGGTCTCTAGTTTATGAAACATCATTCTAACATAGTATTAATGAAAGCTGGGCTAATTCTTATTCCAAAGCCACCAGAGTAGTCTTTTTTTGTATTGTTTTTTGAGTTTCTTTTACTGAGAGCTGGTAAGGTGTGTGTGGAATGTCAATGCCCAAAAATACATGAAGAAAACTTACTTGTGAAATGTTTTAAAGACAGAATTATTTTTAAAGAACCTCAAACTTGACAGTATGAAAATTCTATTCTACCAAGAACCAAAATCTCTCCCTGCCTTCCTCTTTCATCCCTCAATATGCTCCTAATTTTAACATTGTTCACTGGCGTGATATTCCAGGAGATCCTTACCTCAATTAAACATTAGAATGGAAAATCTCCATTTAGAAAACACCTACTCAACATTACATTCAGCTCTCATTGTTTAGCTCCTGAACTTAAACATCATTTAAACTTTGACTACTCTTGCATAAAACTGGGGTCTCTAAAATTTTTTTGCAAAACGATCCATCCCTCCAGCCTAAAACATTGTCATAATCACACATAGTGCTTAGTTGCTTAGTTTTATTGCCATTTGTTCTATTCTTCTGAAAGTGGCTGTATTGCTTCTCCTCCTCTTGCTATCAATATTCTTTTCTCTTCTAGGGGGAGTTTCAGGTTTAGAATTGCATTTGAAATGGAAGAAGCTTCATGGAAAAACTCCTGGTTTTTCCTGTTACTTTAACACTGACGAAACTCTGTTTTGTTAATTTTCATGAGATTTTCTTATAATAGCAAGTTCTGAACGTGTTACTACGGCTGATGAATTTCTTTAGTAACAGCTATGGAAATTGAAGAGCATGCAGCTATTTTAGTCTTGTAAATGACATTAAACACAAGGTTCTGATTCAACACTGGGTTTTGGAGTCTAAAATTCTACTAGATTGCATGTGCGTACTTACATCCAGGCAAGAAGTTGGGAAACTTGCCACTTGATATTACCTACCTGCCTGACCTGTCTAAACATGGAATGCTGTTGACACATACCTCCCACTATGGGAGGTAACTCTTTGCACAGTTAAAAGCCCAGGCTCACTGTGAGCCACAACTCAAATGGAAATATCAGGGCAGTGCCCACTGTTTCACATCTCAGTAAATAGACTACTTAGACTAAGGCAAATTACACCTGAGGTCATTTTTACCTACATCTGTCCTAGTCCAAGGAAGTTCCTTTATCCCTAGTAAATGCAGCTGTGTGACCAACAGCCTTCCCCTGATCTTCTGTGCAGCCAGGAAAACAATCTCATACACTGAATTCCTGTCATAAACTGTCCAAGGGGAAGTAGTGTTTTACTTAGTTATGATTTTGTAGGGGTAGGGTTTTCTATCAGTTATAAATTTTAAAAACTACATCATTTTAGCATCCTTTTAAAAGTCCATCCCCTTTAGCATTTCAAATTCTTATTGAATTCTTAAGAATAATACTTAAGGATTATTCTTTTATTATGAGAAAGTTAAGTGCTATTTCTTCATTGGTAGAAAAAGGCCGGTGATATTGTCCCATTAGTTTATGTTTCCGTTTTCCTGAAATTTTCTCAGATGAGGAAGCATCACTGATGATGCTTTTTAATTAAGGATTGTAAAGTAAGGTCTTCTGATTGAAATTACTGGATGCTTTCATTAGTAGGAAGTGCTAAAGTCACAGCTGAGTGGCTGAGAGTGTTATCTATTGCTATTTGGACTGCTTTACATGTTATAGTAAATTTCAGATCCTGTGAATTATTAATTACAGATTATATCAGCCAAAACATTAAAATCCCTAAAGGTTATTGTGAGAACTCTCATTTTGGTGTCTGGCTGCAGAAGAGGAGTCTTCATGTAGTACTACATAACAAATTAGTGTTTTCTGAACAGAACAGAGCCATAACGCAGATGTCCAGAGCAGGTTATTCCCGGTGTTCTAGGTGACATTTATACTTATATTCAGGCTTCACAATTCAGTGTTGACAGCCTGGAACATCCTCTGGAGGGTCAAGTTGTTAGACTCAAATGTGCAGAGCAAGGCACTATTTTTAATTATGTATTTTAAAGCAGATCTATGGCATGCTTTCTTTAATGCAGTAGATACTGTAATGTGAGGGTGTTCCAACCTGCAGTGCCCACAGAGTGCTCTTCCCAGCAGGCTTACTGATTTCTTCACTGGCTCCTAGTTTAGTTAAGATTTCAGTCTTTTTCTAAATATACAATTTAGATTTTATCAGCAGGAAAATAGGTAGAGAAATAAATATTTCAAATAATTTTACTGTTAAATTTTATTGTTAAAAGTTATATTTATCATGTATAGAAAATCTAATTTACAGTCAATAAATGCTTGATTTTTATATATATTTTTGGTATAACTCCAGCCTGCAACTCAGCCCCACACAGCCACTTGCTCATTCCCCAGAAGTGGGATGGGGGAGAGAATTGGAAGAGTTAAAGTAAGGAAACTTATGGGTTGAAATCAATGCAGTCTGATAGGTAAAGCAAAAGCAATGCACACAGGCAGAGCAAAACAAGGAATTCACTCAGGTGTCCATCTAACATCCCCCTGAAAGCAGGACCCCACCATGCAAAACGGTGACTTTGGAAGACAAATGCCATAACTGAACATCCTGCCATCCTTTTCCTTTCCCCAGCTTCTATCCCTAAGTGTGATGTCAGATGGTGTGAAATATCCCTTTGGTCAGTTGAGGTCAGATGTCCTGAGGGAGCCCCCACATTATTGGTGGGATGGGGTGGGGTGAGGAGCAGAAATGCCTTTGCTCTGTGAGGGCACTGCTTAGCAATAACTAAAACAATCCTGTGTTATCAACACTGTTGCAGTCCCAAATCCAAAACATAGCATGTAGTGCAAGCTGCTAGGAAGAAAATTAACCTTATCTAATCCAAAATAAACAGAACAGGGGAGAGAATGTTCATTCAGGACTTAAAGGCTCTGAGTAAGTGTTTTTATAGATATGATGAAGTGGCACACACGTGGTGTAGTCATGCTAAGAATGAAACCTAGATGTCTTAAGTCTCTATAGTCTTTGAATTTGGAGACTGTCAACATTTTATAGTTTGGCAACAAGTACTTTTTATCAGAAGCAATCATCTGTATTTAATTTACTGGTAATCTAAGTACTTTGAAGATGGCAACAAATTTTATTAGCCATTCTGCTAAGAAAAAAAATGGAAGAAATTAGAAACTCATAATCCATTTATTGTATTATAACAGTCCCATCAATATGTTCCTTTTTGTACATGAGTAAAAATGTGTAAGATAACTTTTTACTGTGTAATTCATACACTACACAAATGTGTGAAGGCTCTTTTTGCTCTTTTACATTGTTTGTTCTATATATAATTCAGCTAAGTTGGGGGTTTTTTTTAGAAGCAGAGGTGGAAAAAATTTCTGGCTTTACTAACAGGTAAGGATATCTATCTGTCTATATGCATGCACCCCTACTCTTCAGCAGCTTTTTGTTATCCACTGAATTCAGTGGCGTACATTTATGTATGTGTACATGCATACATGTGCACACATACATGCATACTTATTTATTCTCATATCATTAAATATCAAGATTCTGTTACAGTTATATTTTTATGTACAGACAAGATACTAAAATTATAATAATTTTCAGCTTCATCTTTTCTTTATCTTCTTGAAGAAATGAAGCTGATTCTTCCAAGGTTGAAAATATTGAAGGGTTGTTTATTTTCTCTGTGCTAAGAGGCTGGAAGACAAAATCAGTCAATAGTCTCAGGAGGTTTGCAGATGTTCATTTAAAAGCATTATTAAGAAAAGCAGCAGATGTATTCTCTGGCAACAGCTTAAGTTTCTGTGACCCTCTGTACCTCAGAAAGCTAATTTATTAAACAATGAGGTGAATAAGACCTGTTATGTTCCTCTGTGGAAGAAGGTTACTCCAATAAGTACGTTGTCCAGCTGCAATGAGAAACAAAGCAAAATATTTTCCCTGTAAGGCCATATCCTATATGGAACTAAACTGCAATCCCCCAGGCTTTCTTAGCAAAGATAATAGTTGTCTCGCAGGGTCAATCATTTGACAAACGAAGGAGAAAATAGCACTTTATTTCAGGCCAGGTGGGCCTGTGGTAGCTGGTATTCGTACTAGTGGTTTTATGGGTGGCATAAATCTTTGTAATGACAAACAAGACAGCAGGGAAAGAGGAAGACACAAGTTCCTTTGGGAGCAATATTATGGTGCTAGATGGCAATATGCCATAAAATGTAAATTTATGTATAATCTAAGATGACTACTTCTGGCTTCTTTTTTTAGTAGAGAATTAACAGGCTTTTCACATTTACATCTCACCAATATTTTTGGAAGTAAAGGTGTCAATTTAATGACTACAAAGAAGGTGGAAAATCTAGCTCAAACATAGACCTTGGCAGTCTAGGCAACAGAGGCCTGATTTGACTAGCTAAATGCAGGCAACTATTGCAATCTGAGATGTTGCAGGTAGTTTGAGGCATTTGTGTGAGGATGACACACAACTCTGTATATATCATAGGCTCTCAAGGAGATTTCAGCCATTCTGAAGTGGCAGCTTGAAACCAGGCAGATTCACAAAGGAGTTCTAAATGCCTATGACTAGAAAAATTAACCCAAGTCCCTGAATTTCTGTGATATTAATACCACACTCTCTGGTTGCTAAGCATCGATTTAGATTGAAAATATATATCAATATCTAAAACTTTTCCATATCGCTAGTAGTTAGAGCTTGAGAGTCTGTTACTATGAAGTAGCTATTAGTTCGCACCTTTAATAATTAGCATTATTAATCCATAATGAGCATTAACACAGCACTCCACAAGTGGTTGTTCATATGTGCTTGCTCATGCAAAATTAATTTTGTATTTTGAGAGCCAGAATTTCAGCTAGCTTATATAAATATAAATTCACTGGAGTTGATGGAGTTTTCAAAGTTTACACCAAATGAGACTTGACACAGAATGAGGTTATGCAATACATTTTACCAGTACAGCTTGATACTTTTGGTATGAGTTCTTAATTTGGTCAAGTGAGCAAGCAAAAGTCAGTTTTTCCAATACTAATGAGGTTTTTATTTTCTTTGGACTGTGGTAACAAAATGACTTATGAGGTTCAGTGTTCTGCACCTGTCTTTCCTTCTTGTTGAGCTAGGAGTGCTAAGATCCCTCAGACAAGCTTTCCCATAAGAATTTGTTAACTCATGGTTTCTGGCTCAGGCCTGGTTTCTGGATGCTCAGGCCTTCATCTAAGTTTTTCAGCTTCCTGGCTGTCCTTCACCGTTGGATTTTTCTGGCTGTTGGCCATCAGTAGTTCTGCTCTCTATTTCACCTCTTCTCTTTGCTGTACTATTTTTTTTCTCTAACTGCTCATGGACAGGAGACTTATTCCTAAAACATCCTCCTTTTTGCATTTCCCAAACTGATGATCAAGTATAAAAATTTATTTCAGGTTCTTTTCAGCTTGTCCCTTGACAGGGAGCAGCCAAAGGGTGGAGTGAATTCAATGAGAGAAGGATACACTATTCTCAGCTGGCCCAACACTAAAATGTGGCACCAGCTATATTTGCTCTCACTCTTTCTGGACTTTGAGAAGTTTGAGGACAGAGTAGCCTAACTGGCAGAAATCTGTTAACTTGAGTTTATGAATGACATAAAAGTCAAAACAATGGGATAGGTTGTGAAAAAGACTGTATCACCTTTCAAATGTCCTTTTAGCAATATGGGAAGAAAACAGAATGCAGTTGCGCCCTTGGAAAACAGAATGGATTAAGTTATCCTTGGTTTTTTCATTTATTTAAAACTGATAGAAACTAATTTAGATCTCACAAACCTTGTTGGAACCAGAGACTACTTCATTAAAATCAGTAAACGCCTCAATAAAAATGGAGTTAAAAGGTCATAAAGGTCGTCTAAAAGAATCACAGACTCATAGAATCAGAATAACCTGAGTTGTAAAGGACTCATCAGGGTCATCAGAGTCCAGCTCCTGGTCCTTCTTGAACCCTCTCAGGCTGGTGCTGTGACCACTTCCCTGAGGATCCTGTTCCATTGTCCAACCATCCTCTGGATGAAGAACCTTTTTCTGACACCCAAACTAAACCTCCCCTAACACAGCTTCAGGCCATTCCCTCAGGTCCTGGCACTGGGCACCAGAGAGAAGAGATCAGTGCCTGCCCCTCCTGTTCCCCTCAGAAGGAATTTGCAGACTGCCATGAGGTCTCCTTCAGTTTCCTCTTCTCCAGGCTGAACAAGTCAAGTGACCTCAGACGCTCCTCATGAAGTTTGCCCTAGAGGCTCTTCCCCAAAGAAAATCTTTAATAAAGATACCTGAATCTTTAGTGCTGGAATGTGGTGTTCTCTTTGACAACTGTCCCTATTTAAAGCAAAATTAAAATACATCAGCTGCCAAAACAGAAATCTCACTCTTTTATGAGGGAATATTTGTGTTTGATTATTTAAGCAAGCCATTAGGTAAAGAGTGTTGGTACATCAACGTTACTTCTATAGTTGAATGTTTATCAGAAAGAAGGAAGACCAGGTAAAAGCAGAAAAGTATTAGTAAAGCCATCAAAGAGCATGAGGGATGAAGGAAACATTTGAAATACAGACATGCTAGGGTGAACTTGCAAAGGTAAGGGTTCACAGGGAAAAATACCAAAATTGTGACTTCTAGATATGATTAATATAAAATATTTTCAAGAGAACAAAATTTATCATTCTCCACTAGTTTTTATGTCATTAGAGTTCATGGTGGATCCAATAAATAACATTTTTAAACTTAAGGACAATTTCTAATGGATAATAAAATCAAATACATTGTATTGCCGATTCACAAAGACAGAATTAATCACCATTAATTTTTTAAAATTTGATATTTTCAGCTTGTCTCAGAACTAAGATATATTCAAAGTATTTAATTTCTTTATATACAAAAGCTAATTTGAATGCCATCTTGCTCACCTTTGATGGATACAGCTTCAGGTAATGTCCATGTTTAATTCTGACTTCATGCACTAGGGGGTTCCCTTTCCCTCCTAGTATATAGACATTCCTAAACAGTTTTAACATATATATTTAAGCTAACAAGAAAAAACATCAAATGTGGTTTTTATTTGCTGCTATTTTAGGTAAGGGCATTTAATCAGCACAAATAATTTTCACTATATGAAGAATTTAAACTACAATTCTGTCTCTGATAGAAGTGTATGTAACATTATCTTGTATTTTTGTTTTGCTCATTTACATATAAATATGTTTTAAATTTCTTGAGCTGTATGTGATTGAAATTTACTAAAATAAATTATATTTTATACACTTACTACTTACTTGTGTATATAATATTTTTTTAAATCCCAAACAAAAACATCAAGAAGACAGAATTATAAAATTTTAATAAAGTTATAATAAAGTAAAAACATGGGATAAATAAATATGGCAGAGCAAATATGACCTCCTTCTTGTTTTACAGATTAAAATCAACTGACTGTAGATTTTAAAACAGTATGTCATTGTGGTTTCTTTTTTAAATTTAGAAAAAACTAATCATTCAAACTATATGTGCTATAGCATTATATTTATAAACAATTATTATACAGTACAGCAGAGATTTTGTTTGGGTGGGGAGGCAGTAATGTCATCAGTGTTTTGAGATGTCTGTAAGGGTTGAGACTAATTTCTGTTTCATGATAGACTTTACACTTGTAGAAATTTCTGTCTTGCATTCAGAATATGGCAATAAAGGGAATGTTGTTGAGGACTTTGGGAAAGGGTGAAACTCTGAAGACATGCAACGCTGGTCCACTATCTTACCATATTCTAATAACAATAGCAGTTCCATTCATATCTTCTGTTACAACCAAATTTCTGAAACATTCATGCATTATTTATAGTAGAAAGATAGGTTGTAGTATAGCTATCCATTAGTTAAACACACTTTGTTTCTTGTTGTTTCTGTCTTTTCCATGCACCCAAGTCTAGGATAATCGAAGTAGGATTCAGTGACAGACTGAAGATATCTGTTATATATCATGTATATGTATCAACTCAATAGACACGTAGCTAATGCAGTAATTTAGAGGCAGATATCTTTCCAGTTGAAAACATCTAGGTGTTTTTGTTAGGGTGAGCCAAATATTTCTCCAGCCTCTACTGGCTTCTTTAATTACACTTGTATTTTGATCACAGTGTAAACTGGACATACCAGACTACACAGGCAAAGATACTACTGTATCTACACTTAGAACCTGAATCATCTTCCTGAAGTGTTTAAAGAAAAAGTACTGTCTTTTCCTGTCTAATTTCAGATAGGAAAAAGTATCATGGGCTTAGTTACTTATACATACAGTGCCACTTGCAAAGGCCCAGGTATCTATCCTGGTTTTGGCTGGCATTGTAAGGATACTGTCCAAGACTTATGCATGGACCTTGCAAATATGGCAAAGAACACACAGAAATCAACTCCCCTCTAAAGTGGAAGCTGGATCCATATGCTAAATTCTCTCATAAAGTAGTAGTTGTCTCAATATAAGCAACTTAGTAAAGAACTAAGTTTCTTGTAAGTGCTAAAAGAAAATTTATTTATTTCAATGAAACAAGGAGTAGCTGCATCTAGGTTTACCTCTTGGGATGTGATACAGTGTGCTCTGAAGTGAGTGTCTTTCATCCATCCTGTGCTGGAATACATAAATCCTGATGTTAGAGACCTCAAGAAAGGTCCTTTTGCAAACAATAATGCACTACAGGTTGTTTGTTGCCCTCAATGTTTTCTTTCTAATAAAGGCCCTAACAGTATTATCACCAGGCCTGGAACTGATAAGCCTGCCTGAGTAGTTTAAAGTCATCATAGCCAAAATAATTCTGATGACATCATAAATATGAAAGATAACTTCTCTTTATTGTTTGTATATGCCAAAAGAAATCATAAATCATTTTAGTAAAACCAAGTTTTCTTAAGCAAAGATGATGCATATCTATACCAGAGCACAGTTATTCTTCATATCTGTAATTATAGACTAAAAGTTGGCAGTGCAATGAAACATAGTTTTCCATCACTTCTATGTCTGATTAGCTTGCTTTTGCAATTACTCCAGCTACAATGACATAGTAATTTGCTAAGCTAATGCCAGATCCTTTTGCTTGTCAGTTCTACTTTTAAAAATAAAATCTTTGCTGGTTCAGTTTCTGTCTAACTTTGTAATCTTAATTCCTATCTTATTACTTTAAATATGTAAATACTTTAAATCACATTATTTCAATCATTATAATTCTTTGCAGTTTCCAACATGTTACAATTTGTCAATTGACCAGCTTACTTATGACTTGTAACCTTAAAAAATGGTTAACGTACTTAACATCACTTTTAAGAGTATCTCATTTCATTTGCAGGGCCATGAAAGGAAGGTACACATATGTTAATTAACCTTGGCTCAATTCACAAAACATAATTTGATAAACAGCAGTAACTTGATCAGCTGAAGTAGTCTGAAAATATTCTGAAACCCTGTTGACATAGACACAAATAGTTCTGTGAATGTGGTTTATGGAATAAAGGTCCCCAGCTATTTGTTTGGTCCCTCCTCTGAAGATTACTACCATGAGAGCAGAGCCAGTTATATGTATGTTTTCTGTTCTTCTCTTTTGCCTCAGTACAAAGTCAAATGACCTTACTTGTACAAATATTTATATCTTTGGATTTTCTGGTGGGTTTTGCTTCATATTTTATTTTAAAAGTGACAAAATTAACTTCAGAAAGCCTATGTAGTACTGGTGATGAATAAGTCATATGAAGACTTGTGTTTTCTAAAGCAATGAGAGCCATATGCAAAAAATTTGTTAAAACAAGAATAAAGAAAAGACAAATATGTACTAATCAGGACATCATCTAGAGAGTGTGATTCTCTGCATACCTAATACTGCACTGCTGACAAAGCAGCTTGTGAGAGATTTTAATTTTGTCTGAAAATTCTTATCAAAGCCTGAGGAATCGTATTTGATGAGACAACTGAATGGCAGAGTAAAAGATACATTTGCTGATATCAGCAAGATGCTGTCAAATTTCAGGCATTTCATAACAAGTCAGAATTTAGGCCATCATTCTACTTGTGGCTGGATAGCCCCACATACACCTGCATGCCAGATTCACAGTGGCAAGCATATATATTATTTGTATTATTATTATATATATATATATTTGTTTATTTGTGCCTGAATGTGCATAACAATATCAATGAATCTGCTGGTATCCATGCATATGTGTTGACTTTTCAATCGATATGAAATTAATTATATTGATTAATATATTTGATCAATATCCTTGTCCCATTCAATTAGCATCCACCTGACATTTACTAACAGAATACCATTAAAAACATAGCACTTGAAGGAATGTGTTTCCATTAAATTTACATATTTATACAGCAGGCATAATTTCATCACCAATTTCAATAATGTTTTTCCTACAGGAAACATATAAAATAAGAATTTTGTGCATTGAACAGGAGAACAAATTCCTCTGAGCAGAATAAAAGAATTTTTTTAAAAAGTGTATTATTTAATTCCATTGCCATCTCTATGGTTAAACATATTTTGCAGCAGGAGATACTTTTAAATTGTTAAAATTAGTATGTGAGAAAATGAATAAAATTAAGACAAGATAATCTTTATTATGGCAAAATTTATAAAGGTGTACTTAAAAAAACATGTTCTGTTTCTCTAACTGTATAAGACTCTATACTTTCAATAATTCTGATGTTCAAATTGAAGTGCCCTGAATTAATCCATTTCAAAGTCATAAAATTTCTAAGCACAATCAGTTTAATAGTAAAAGTATCTGAGAATTATTAAAGGTCTTCATATATTTTAAATGTGCTTCTGCTCAGAATCAATAAAGCTAGCCAACCTCCTCCTCCAACACATTTTTAAGTGTTATTTTTTAAAAGGCAGCATAATCTTACCCTGTGATGCCTGTTATATGATCATGTGTTTGACTGTCTATGTGGTCCCATACTTTGACAGTCACATGTAACATTGTTAGCATACATTACAATTGATTTCTATTATAATCACAACAAACCAAGTTCTTAGCTGGATTAAATTGGCTTGGTTTTTTTTCTGCTGGAGACAGTGAACAAATATTGACTTCAATAGAGCTAATTTGATTTATATTTCCAGAAGTCTTATCCCACTATGTGGAAATAAATGTTATTACCACAAATTCCGTTACCACTTCATTTGGCCCCAAGAACCCTTTGTTGACCATAGTAAATACTTTCCCTTGTGATATCCCTTCCTAGTTTTTAATCAAACAGATACACTTCTCTGTACATTGGAAGTCTATGGTAACAGAAGAGGAGTGCATGAAGACGTTCCTTTCAATGATTTAATTTAAACTGTTGTCTTCTTAGTCTTAAGAACTACTTTATGTGTAACTTCGAGTTTTTTCAGTATAATACACCACCATCAATGTCGCAACTTAGATGAAAAGGATTCCATCTAATTATTTTCCAAAATTTTGTGAATCATATGAAATTTTCCTTGAGCAAATATGCATTTACACACTATCATTTGAATTGAGCACTGCAGGAGATTTCAAATATTTCAAAAAGCTTTGCATTTCACTGTTGAGAAAGTTTTGGCCTAGGGAAACAATGTCCTACAAGCTCTCTAAGCTTTACATCAAAGTAGCTAGAAAATAAAAAGGTATTTCAGAGAAGGGTAAAGGCAGATGTGGGAATGAATCACAGGAAAGAAAGACTATCTTACTGATATTCTGATATATCCTCCTCCAAGGGAAGGACTCTGCTCTAAAACTGCATTCTTCTGAAAATGAATGCTTGTCTGTGTTGAAATTCCCAAATGCATATGTAATCAGATAATTTGTTCTGGAAATATACCTTCAGAAGTCTGAGGAATGCCTATTTCAAACACTATGGATACCAGCTAGTACTGCATTGGACTCCATAACTTAGAAATTTCTGGTTATGTAATTTTTCCAAAATTGCTTAAGCAGGAAATTTCAAAGGCACAGCTAAACCTGTCACAATCTTGGAAAGAGGTGCAAAACAAATTAGAAAGCAAAGATAGCTGCACCAGGAACCCTTTTAGTTGACTCACCAAGGGTGAATGTAAAGGAAAAGTATGGGAGCTGAAGAATGAAACTAAAAATAAGGTTTATGGCCAAAAGTAAATTACAAACATCCAATTAAGTAAATAAGTAAATCGTAGAATCATAGAATGTTTTGGTTGAAGGGAACCTTAAAGGTCCTCTGTTACTGAAACCCCCTGCCATAATAACTCACAGATTATTTGACAATTTGGTTTGTTGTTGGTCAGTAATAGATGATGAATCCATCCTCTCACACTAAAGAATCCACAAATCACAATCTCCAGACACTGATCTTCTTGGGATCCTAAGGAATAAATGCTAATGTTTAAAAAACAGAAATACTGGAATGAGTTAATGAAGAGTAACATTTCTAAAATCTCAGTAATAATGTGACCAAAAATAGACACCCATAGAGATTAATCAACAGCTGTGTCTAATGTGTAATTTCCTTTCTGTGTGCTCTAACAGGTCAATTGCATAAGGGTGATTTAGTAGACCTTTTATATCTAACAAAACTTAGGATTCCATATCAGATGGAACAATAATGGACTTGTACCTATTTGAAAATGTACATGTAATGCTATTATTAATAATAGAATCATGGAAACATATCAATGAAGCTCTGAGGGTTACACTTGAGTATTGTGTTATGAGAGATTTTTATTAACACTTTGTCCAACAGATCAAAAAGAACATCTATAATAATGTCTCAAGAGTAGTTGTAATCATTATTAAAACAATTTAGAATTATTAAATTCAGAATTATTTTGATAACATCCTCAAGTTTCACCTCCTTTTCAGAATTCTATAGTTTAAAAAATAATTTTCATGCAATGTCTCCTTAAGGAGTTGTGTCATGTTATTTGTGACACAATGACTGCTTTTTTGTCAGATGCTTTATTGTCTTTTATTGAAAGAATAAGGAGGAAGGGACCCAGAGTTGAAATTAATTTAGGTTCTGTCCGTGTTTGGCTGGATGTTACCTTCAGTTTTCCAGGAAATTTGATAAAGTTCTGAGTGAAGTTGAGACAATTTTCTTTTTCTATTACTACTTTCACATCCATAGAATAGTCTGCTTCTCAGTAAAAGGCTTGTTGAGATGCTGTTCTCAGATCAACATTATGTAGTTTACATACGCATCTGGCCCTGAAATCCTACTGATTTCATCAGTGTTGCAGTAAATGGAAGCAGCTTCAAGAGGTCAGGAGCATCTTTACATGAGTCAAAACCTGTGATTTGTGGAGATAATTAAATGTTTTGTTCCTTTGATAGACTTTGTGCTATGGAAGGTGTTGGCTGAAGAAAACCAAATAATGCTTTGCTAACAGTGGGTTCTGTATGGTTTCCCTAGTGAATAATGTCAGTGTTCATTGGCAAGGTATGAACTATACCATGTGAAAATGCTTCATGTGAGAATCCTGGTGGGGTAAGTTCCTAGCTGTGGCTCCCCAGATTAACAAGCATGGAAGAAAAACACATACTTGAAGAATATCAGCTGTTAACGCCTGTATTAGATTGAACACATTAGGAACTATTTGATAGTGAAGAAGCTAATAGAAATATATTTAATTGTACGGTATTCACAGGCATTTCATAGATCCCAATAGGTCAAAGATTTCAGTAGCTGTATTTGCACTGGGGATGTGGAAATTTAATTATTTTAATGTATCAGATAGCAGTGAGAAAGATTAAAATATATTGCTGCACAATACTTCTGTTAACTTATTTTCATTTGAAAATGCCCAGTTGTAAGTATAAATAAAACCCCCAATGATCTTAAATACTGATATAGAAAAACAAAATGCATAGACAGGGGAGGAGAGTTAATGAGTTCTTTCCATGTCACACCCCATGACAAGAGCAAAATAGTTTACTGGTTTTGACTGATAATCTGTATACCATCAAATCAGGAAAGGAAAAAACCAAAAAACCAAACCAAAACAAAACACAACAAAAACCAAAACAAAACATCCCCACCCGCCCCCAAAACTAGTTGAATATTAAGGGAAAAAAATCCCACATTTATGATGACACCCTGTCAATTATTCAGTCCTCGAGAATGACTTTCAAACTGTGAATGCATGAGGGACTTTTCAGAAGGCACTAAATGACCTAAACCACATTCTGAGAATTTAAGCCATCGTCACATATTCAGATGACTTCATTCATTTCCATAAAACATTGGAAGAACATCTGGCGGAAGATGAGTGGAAAAGCTTCTAAAGCTTTTTAAGGAGTAATGGTTGAAACTTGGGAAAACAAATGTCAATTACTGAGGGATCACATTACCTTTTAAGGATATGCATGTTCTGAGGAATGGCAGAAGCTTCAGTCACAGAAACTGAATATTGAGTAATACTGAGATAGTTCCTAGAAAAATGGGTACAAAATCTTATGCAGATTCTTGAAACATTTTCCAAAACAGCCAACAGAAATCAGCTTTCTCATTATACAAAAATATGAGAGAAGTTTTTATTTGTTGGGAAGTTCGAAGTCCAACTTCTTTTGTGAAAAGAGTTGCAATGATGAGTTATCTCAGAAAACACAACAACACAGGTTTCCTGCTGACTGAAGACAATGAGATTAGAGGCACGAGGTTCAGTGACAGTATTCAAGGCAAGTAGGTCTTGGAAATAAAATTGAAAGATTTTGCCAGTACCAATTTGCATAGTTACACATGCAACAGAATGTGAATTGTTGCTGGTGTCAGTGGTATACACAGAAGAGAGCAGGAATGTCCTCAGTCTATGATGAATGTATGATTTGAGACACTGAGGTGGGTTCTCCCTGATATCCTGGATGCCAGATACCCACCAAAACCTCTTTATCTCTGCAAGTGGACAGAGGACAGAAAATACAGTGAAAGGTTCTTGAGTTAAGGGCCAGGAGACATCACTCACTGTTCACTGCCATGGGCAAAACAGACTGAACTTGGGGATATTAATTGATTCTATTGCTAAAAAAAATCAGAGCAGTATAATGAATGTCCTAGGCACTTGACTGTACATTCCACATACCTTTCAACTATCCAGCCTCCTGGGAGATCTCTGTGTAGTATTCTTAAATAGATTAACCCTAAACAAGACCTAAAAAACTTTCAGAAGACTTAGCAACAGGACCATGCTGGTTTGAGCATCCCAGGGATATTCAAAATTCTCAAGAGCGGTTGTAATTATCCTGGAGGAGAAGGTGGAGATGGAAGGAGGCGTCTCCCCCTTAGGTTGGCTTGGAGAAGGCATAATTATTAATAGCTTCCAACAGATGGCTCCCGAAGTACAGAGTTGACAGCAATGCTGATTATAGATACCAGATCAGTTTCATGACCTGTAATTCTATCATACCATAAGACTGTGTTTTAAAACACAGCAACAGGATGGCCTTAGCTCAGTTCCTGAGATAAACACCACAGCAAGGATCATATACTGCAAGTAAGGTATTACTTCTAGCAATTTTAAGAGAAAGTCTACCAGGTTTATGAGAAAATAAATCTACAGTGATCAACAACTCTTAAATGAAGATAAAGTATGCTTATAATTTTTTTTTCTAATTCTTTCCACTCAGATTTCTTGTTAGCCCAAACTGTCATGCCCCACCTTGAGGAAAGAAAGTTCTGTCATGGTTTACCTCCAGATGGCAAATAAGTATTGTGCAGCCCCTTGCTCACACTCACCCCACAGTGAAGGACAAAAGAAATTAAAATGGCAAAACCATTGTTGTTTGGGATAAGAACGGTCTAAATTTTGAAATAAAGTAAAATATAATCATCATCATTATAATAATCATCATCATCTTCTTCATCATTCTAAAGTAATGGAAAGAATAAGAGAAGGCAAGAACAAGTGTTGCACAATTTCTCATGATCCACTGACCAATGCCGAGCCCATTCTGGAGTAGTCAACGTCCCCTTCCAGCCAACCCCTCCCTAGCTTATACACGGATCAAGATGTTCTGTGGTATGGAATATCTCTTTGGCTAGTTCAGCTCAGCTACACACCCTCACAGCCTTTTGGGCACCTCTTCATAGTTAAAGGATGAGAAACTGAAAAGTCCTTGACTTAGGGCAAAAACTACTTATCAACATTATTCTCATAATAAAGCAAAAAACTACTGCATTTTATCAGCTATTAGAAAGAAAATTAACCCTATCCCAGATAAAATTAGGACATCACTATAGAAATAGTGGCGGAACAATAGGGAAATTCATGTTAACCTGTACATGAAGGCCATGATAAACAAAATCAATAAATTTTTTGAAGTTGTTTTGAAATTCCAATTTAAAAACCAGAAGATAGGGAGAATAGACATTTAATAAATATTGGCACTGGAAATAGCTGGAATCTGACCGGGTTTTCACCTGAACCATTATCCTAAACAACATTCATAACTGCTGGAAAGAAGCAGGCATTTTGTGAGGCCTAGGTGTTTAACACAGGAAAGATGCCTCACATCTTTAAAGAACATACCTCTAAAACTGTCTCAGAGAAAGTTAAGTCCTGTCCCTGTTACTTGAAGCAGTCTTCCATTGCCTAGTCTTGCCCGTAGAACTGCAAAATCCAAAGTACAAATACTAAACAGCAGGCTAGACATTCTAATGCAAAAAGATCTGGAAAGCTCTTTTTGGCTAGTGAATGCCAAACAAACAAAGCCTATTATCAGATGTAAAATAAAACAATCACTTTGGGATTGTAAATGAGCTTTGTTGTCTCAGAAAATTGAAAAAAAAAGAAAGATTCTGTTCAATGAAAATTTTACTGAAAATGGCTTCTCAATGTGTAATAGTATTTAAAATGTCAACACAACATTATGAGGTCTGAGGAACAAAACAAAGGCCATTATGACCATAGAATATTAAACCTGTTAAACCACGACTTGCTCTTCACAACGAATACTGTGTGATGTTCTTCATTGTCTCAGTACGTGCAAGGTTACAAACACAGAAGCTATCTGGTCATGATAGTAATCATTGCTTTGGAAAAAAATCTCATGAGAACAATCTCTAAAAAAAGACTGAGATATTTTCCATTAAACATGAATGACTTATATAAACACCTACTTTATGAACACCTACATGATAAGTGCTAAAGGACAAGAAAAAAACAGTAAGAGAAGATATTTGGGTTGATATTGTTCCTAATTAAACATACTAATGGCAAAAATGGGAGGATATGGTATAAACAATAGTTTCTCACAAGAAGCAGAATTATATCTGCAAACAAGATATCCAGGTATCCAGAACTTAGAAAAACCTGAAAAAATTGATCAGAGATGCTTGTGAATCAAGAGTGCTCAGGGAATAGTAAAATTCATTCCTTAAATACATAATAGAGTGTATTAATAGATACTCTACTTCAGAGTCTAAGCTGATCTGATTGTTCTAGAGGAAGTAGACCTTTTTGCTAATTCTCAAGCATTTGGAACTGTTCGCAATGACAAGGAAAGTAGATTTTCTGGAAAGGATTTCTTTAAACCAATCTGGTAATTACTTTGCTGCAAGAAAACACATGCATGAACCACTCCACAGGCCATTGTAGGAGGTAGTCTGCCTGAGACTGGAGACACTAGAATTATGTGTACTAACCAGAAATGAAATCACAGGAGTCTGGGAACTCTATATGCATAATTTCTGACCTTCACAAGATGTGCTCAGATGTGCTCTATGCATTCATCAAGCCTGTTCTGTGAATTTGCAGACTCTCTTCTTTTTCAGCATTCTCACTTCAGAGCTGTTCTGACACTATCCAATGTAGTTTTAGTCTTTTAAGCAATGCTGTAATATAACAGAAATGCAAGAATACTTTTAGAATATAAATATATATATTCCACATGGAAGTAACTAAAACCTGCCAGATCATTCCAAGAGCACTTCAGGAGCAATAAACCATGATTATACAGGGACACCCAGCTGTTCCAGAAAAAAAGAGTCAAAAGAAAGAGGAGGTACTCCACAGGAAGACTCATGTGCGAGTAGTATCTTTCCCAGTACAGCTGTCAGTCATCACAACTCAATTTAGATTTCTACTATGCTCTGTTACACTTCTCTTACCAAGATTACAGGCTGCATCCATACACAACTCTCAAAATTTTCAATAGAGCCTAAACCCAAACTGCATTTTCTTAATCTTAAATCTTTTGTCCATGGCCCTGAGTTACCACTTTATAAATATAATTTAGTTTAAATGATGATGAAATTTATATCCCCACCCAGGTAACAATGATTGTCATAAAAAATGAGATACTATTAAAAGAAAATGTGTGCTTTGCAAGTGAGTTGTTTTTACATTGCAAAATGGATTTCTTCAAATAACAGATAGAAAAGAGGAGACCTTGGATTAGAGATTATATTGTTATTCTCCTTGGACATATCAATGATAAGGAATAATGGTGGAAAAGAATGAGTATAAACCAGTAATTACTAACTTTTTTCTGAAATTTAGAGCAAAACTTCTAACTATGTGGAGACAGGAAACAGTTGTTTTGAAGGGATTCAGATATATCTATTTATTTATATTTATTTAGTATTAGAAAATTATTTCTTTTACTCTTGTGTTCCAAATAACTCTATTAGTGTAGTAAAAAAGCAGGACAGGATTCAGAGACAGCTAGGAAAATGTAATGAGGAGTTGGTGGATGAAATTTTGAATACATGTATATCTTAGCTTTTATTATACTTTCAGGAGAGTAAAAAATCAACATAATCTATTTGAAAAGAAAAAAACATACCATATTCCTCATTATGTTGTTGCGCTTTTAATTTTTTTTTTTAATTTTACTATTTTTTTTAGTCAGAAATTTATTTAATTTGTGGTGAGTGAAAAATGTCTTTAAAGGAAAACAAAGGATTTTTAAGTGCCATATTTCCTGGCCCAAGTCTTCAGAAAATAGTTTTTCAAGTATGAAATATGGTATTTGGCATAGCTGGTGTAAGTATTTATACTACTTGAGGGTAAAAGTGAAGTTACCTTATTTTTAGCTGCAGTCTTCCATACTTTGGGACAGTAACTACTCTTCTTATTCTTTCTGCTATGACTAAAACCAAATCAGACACTTTATATCTTATCTTCTATTATGAATTAATTTGAAGGTGTTACTCTGAAAATGGGGGTAGTCACGCATAGCAATCTATGACTTATTTGTGGTGATGCTAATGTTCTTTGTCGTTTCTGTATCTGTTTTATTCTGCCTGGATGAACATTGTTTTCTGCATTGCACATGCTTAAGATAAAGGCTAGAGTTCAGAACTACAGCTAGTCTATTGACTCTTACAATTTTTTTATTTAAATTCAAATAAAATTCCAGAGAAGACCAATCACTGCAGTACCATTCACAAAAATGTGTTCTGTTCCTGTAGCTTCAAATAAACATAAGCAACTTGCAAAAATCAATGGACTACAGAAACTAAATCTCATGTAAATTTTATGAAGTTCTTGCATTCACCAAATACATCATGTAACGCTCCTAAGCAGTGTGCAAGAACTGTTACAGCTGAAAGTAAAACCATTCAGGATGTGAAACGTGAATCCTTGTCTTCTTTGTAATGCAGAGTATTCAGGGCCTCCATTCTCCACCTGATACCCACAATTACAAAAGAGAAATCAAATCTTGAAGACTGAGAAAATGTTGAACCTACGGTAGGTGTTGTTAAGCTGCCCATATGACTTCCAATCACTATTGTCAGCATTAACTAATAGAGAGCCCTGATGCCCACAAAGTGGAATCTAAAATATCATCTGGATTTTGTTTCAAAAAGTTCATGAAACTCACTGTCAAGTAGCAGACTGACTGCAGCTGATGGATGCAGAGGAATACCTTAAAATATGGTGTTTGGGGTAAAACTCCTAGAGGAGCCCTTAACCTCCTGAGCCTTTGTGATGTCCTAGGGTTTACTGAAAACGCAAGGAATAACCAGTCATTCCCTTTTTTCCCCATGGTCACAAGTGATAAGTTGGATAGCGTATTGCATCGGATTTATGAAATATCAAGGTCTTCCTGGCATGGAAATTCTCTGTTGCTGCCTATGCCACCTTTAGAACTGTTTTCCAACACCTTCACAGGATCTTCTTCACAAGTAGAGGGCTGAAGACTCATGTCTGAAACCTATTCAATACAATAAGATGCAGTTGTTCGAAATGGCATCAAACTCTAAATGTCTGTCTTATCAGTGCATGCCAGCCAAAAAAAAAAAAAAAAAAAATTAACATATACAAAGACTGAGAAACCCCGGACACACAAATTAATCCCAGAATTAAACTGATTTTCTCTCTAACAATGCATTTGTAGAATACATAAATTTTCATTGCAGTCTTCTGCTAAAAAAACCCAGCCGCTACAAGTCCTGAGGCAAAATACAGCTTATGAGGATCTTGCAAATACTTAAACTCTAAATGTGCCTTAAGCAGAAACAACCCAATATCCTGCATTTGAAATGAAAATATATTTCTCCTTTGTGCATAGTTAGCTGGAGCCAAGAACACATCTGTTATGAGGATTCTACCTCGTTTTTATTCTCTGCATTCTTGAGAACAAAAGGTTAAAAAAAATCATTTACAAATGTATATCTGCAAAGAACTTTGTATTATTTATTTGCTATTCTATTTAAAGTATTCTCTACATCTGCTGTTTATCATTAAGTTCACTAACATAAAACTGAATCTGCCCTGAGGTGATAATCTAAAAAAGGGGCATTAGTGAGACAAAATGTTATGGGAATGACAGAAGAATGCAGCTATATATTTTGATGAACAGTGAGTGTTCAGTGACCCAAGACAGAGGAAGCTATAAATGATTCTTAACTTCGAGAAATTCTGTAGTTTCAGTAATTTAAGACATAGGGCTCTGTCTAATTAAAAGTAAGTACAGTATCTATTCTAGTCTTTGCTCTTTTATTGGGTCCTGGCTTCAATAAAATTATTTTCATGTGATGAACATTGCTATTTTAAGGGCCTCTGTATGGTGTTTTCATTGATTTATTATTATCTGATTTGCACATTGAAAACAATTGCTCTCAGGAGAATTACAATGGGATTTGATTCAGATGTAAATAAATAACAGAAGAGCCCTGAGATCTCAGCACAGCTTGCTTCTTTTTGTAGAGCTTTCCAGATTTCCCAACTTGCCAGAAAATATTTTTCAAACCTAAAAACATAAAATTGAAATTTTGTCTCACTTTTTTTTGCTTTTGTTGGTTTTAACATAGATAGACACATTATTTATATAATGAACAGTTGTCTTTGACTTCAGGAGTATGGTTGTCCTTGCAGTCATTCCTCTTTTAAAGGCAGACTAGATAAATATTCCAATGCTCTCAGTTGATACCTGGAAATAATACCTTTTTACTATTTGCTATAGAAATGTCCTGGTTCTGCAAATATCTGCACACATCGAGGTATTTAAAACATTTCAAAACTGTTTAAAGCTAAACATATAGAAAAAACTCAGATGACTTAAAATCTGCCACTTGTAATTTTTAGACACTTGGCATTCTGAAGGGTATCCAAAATCTGGATGCAGATACATTACAAATGTAATCACGAAAACTTCTAACTGCTGGCCAGGGAACTGTAGAGCTAGGTAGAATGAAACCTGAAATCCTGAACATCCCTAAGTAGGAAATTGAATGAGACTGCTAGTGGGTTCTTCTGACTGTCAGAAATTGATAACTATGTCCTGGAAAATGTTATCTAGAAAAGTATCCTTATAAAAAACAACCAACCAAAACTAAGATTCAAACAGTATTTGTGGATATTGTTTAGTCAAAAAATGGCAGTTTAAAGGAAATTACTGTAACAGAGTTCAGAAGTCTGTAACTCCAGTTGAGGAGCAATAACTTTTTTAATACCTTGAAACTGATAAAGTAAGGTGGAATTTGATGTGCTGGAGTGTAGGAAGGCTCTGCAGAGGGATCTGGACAGGCTGGTTTGTAAGTCTAAGCCAGTTCTATGAATGTCAACAAGGTGAAGTGCTGGGTCCTTCACTCGGGTCAAAACAGTCCCAGGCAGTGCTACAGGCTGGGAGCGCAGATACTGGAAAGTGGCCCAGCAAAAAAGCACCTGGGGGATTCTGGCCAGTAGCCAGCTGAACATGAGCCAGTGTGTGCCCAGGTGGCCAAGAAAGCCAATGACATCCTGGCCTATGTCAGCAAGAGTGCGGCCAGCAGGACCAGGGCAGTGATCGTCCCCCTGTACTCAGCACTCATGAGGCCACACCTTGAACCCTGTGTTCATTTTTTGGCCTCTCACCACGTGAAAGTCACTGAAGTGTTGGAATGTGTCCAGAGAAGAATGAATCTGATGAAGGGGAAGGAGCACAAACCTTACAAGGAGCTGGGGGAGCTGGGATTGTTTAGCCTGGAGTGAAAGAGGCTTGGGGTAGAGAGTGATCTTATTACTCTCTACAACTCCCTGAAAGGAGGGTGTAGCCAGGTGGGGGTCAGTCTCTTCTCTCTGGTAAGAAGCAACAGGACAAAAGGAAGTCTCAGGGCTGAGCCAGAAGACTGAATTTTAGGAAAAAATTCTTCACAGAAAAGCTTGCACATTATTGGAGCAGGCTGCCCAGGGAAGTGGTGGAATCACCATTACATTTAAAAACATGTAGTTGGTGGCACCTGGGGACATGGTTGGACTTGCAGTGCTGGGTTAATGGCTGGACTTGATGTACCTAAGGGTACTTTCCAACCTAAATGATTCTGTGATTGCGTTTGAACAAGGCATGTTTTTTGATTGTATCATTAATGATCTTATGCTTGCTTATATCCCTGCATAAATTTTTATTTCTTCACCTTAGGTGTAAACATTTTTCCACAACTTTACTGATTCAGCCCTATTGATGACATTTGGGTGCGAGATTTTGTGAGGGTGGAGAGAACCTAGAACTCTGAAATGCTTCAAGTTGCAAAAACTTTTCATTGATGATAATTTCCTCTTATTAGTACCTCCTCTAATCACAGATATCCTTTGATCTTCTCCAAGCAAGTCCTCAGCTAGTTTTCTCATTTTTTCTTTCCCATGTCTTTTGAAGCTATCTAGCTTTATTAAAGTTAAGAGGTGTTGAAATGGTAGATATGAAGAAAATTGTAGATAACATTGCTAATAATATGATTTTTGTAAAAATCTTTCTGCAACTGACAATTTTTGCACACATTGCAATTGTAGTCTCTGACAGGCAGCATCCCACAGGGGCTGAGTGGAATAGCCCAGGATTGTGACAGGGACCACTGAGAGGCCCCAGAACTGCTGGGGACCACTGAGACAAGACTAGAGCCCAGCTTGGATGTCCCATTACAAGCATGTGAAGAGCAAAGGTGGATGGGAAAAGAAATAATGAGCTGGGAAAGGTAGAAGATAAGTTAGAAAGATAGATCCAGAATTTGAGATAGTTTAAGGGTTTATGTATCACCCAAAAACCAATACACATTCAGAAGTCATGTACTTTGAGGTGCTTAAGGTGTATTTTATCCAAAAAGGGTTGTCTTGGTATCCTGAAAAACTTTTATCATTGGAATGGTTTCAACCTTAGAGACTTCACAGCTCACCTACAAAACATTTGCTGTACAAGACATAAAATTTGCCTTCCAACTAGCAGCCTGTCTTGGGGAGAGGACATGAGTGAACTATCATTTACCAGTGCCTGGGCGGGAGGTCTAGGCAATAGGTCTTCAGACATGAGGGAGTAGATTAACTTCTTCATCCCCCTGCTTTTTTACTAGCCCCGCTTTGAAAGTACCATTGGCTCTATTCCTAGAATTAAATAGACAATATGAGAATCCCACTGCAAATCAGGTATGGGTCAGAGGGCTTGAGGAATATTCCAAGAGCTGAATAGCTGTTTACATGTGGCCACTAGGAATAATGCAGTTTCCTATAGACTTTGAATGCTTCCCCAGTTTGTTAGAGGATACTGAAAAAAGGATTCTGAAAAATGTTCAGAGGTCTATAAATTTCTAATACTGTTTTATCATGATTAATAAGTATCAAAATCCATTCATTAATTTAACTGCCTGTTTCTTCAATTCCTTTTTGGCAACCTCTTAAGACATCATAATGATGACTTTGGGGTTTTTTTAGACTGCAAATTCTCTGCTTCTTTTTCAGTATACAAAACAAATCTCAGGTATCATCTGACATGTACAAGAAACATTGCAACACCTCTTACAGTAAACCAAGGTTTGGTTTAGAGTACTTTGATTGGTGAAAGAGAAATTATTTAGTCTGAAAACTTTATTACAGATTAAGCAGAAAGAAGATGAGGGAGCAATTAAAATATTTAGATTCTTTACGTTTCGGATTCTCCAAATCCTTCAAGGTCAGTAAAGAGATGACTAAGATTAATTCCAGAAGTTGTCTTCAATTAAGTAATTGTAAAAGGGTTACAAATACACTTTCAAACATGATTCTCATAACAGAATAAAAGAGTGGATTCTGATTCTAATAGAGGTTGAGTACTAAATATAAAAAAATAAAGATTGCAATATTAACAGCTGTATAGTTGTGGAAGAGATATCAGGTGGGTATTAGGTACATTTCAAGGTATAATTAGCCTGCACAGTACAGTCCCATGCAGAAGTACTTGAGCTATTATGAGAATGACAACCTAATTGTATTGTGTCATTTTTTAAAAACTGATCTTTCCTATAGAGATAAATGCATTAAAGTACCAAATATCCAGTACCTTGTAAAATCATCAATTCAGTTTGAAATAAATCTGTCCTGGCTCACTGACATTCAGAGCACAATGAAGTTAAAGACCAAATGCTTTGGCATTTACAAATTATTGAAACTACTAAGTTTGAATAGTGCTCTGTGAATAAGTAGTGGTCTGCCTTGCTGGATACAATATGGAATAATACCTAATATATGTATACACAGGCCCTGCTAGTTTTGGATTAATGTTTACAGACATCCTCTGGAAGATTCCTACATCTTGTGGGAAACAATGAGGCCTGAATTCTTTCTCCCTAAACCATCTCATTTTGCAAAATAATTACTGCAAACTTTGCTTATAGATATTGCATTATGTTCTTGTGAATAGATGTCATCATTCATCTGAAGGGGGTGGTAGGCATGGAAGACCATAGAGTGATAGGGAGAAATTGTTAATTACTTTTACTGTAAAAATCTCTTGCCCAAGTTTGAATCAACTCCCATCAGCCCCATTACAGACCTTGATGAAAATTATTTTGTTCAAATATATAAAATAAATAACTCACCTATTCTTAAAGAAAAACATATATGAGATGCAGCACCTGATTGTTACCTCCTAAGTTTGCATCACTGGTTTAAACTGCCCAACAAAAATTAGACTACCTAGAGGTAATATTGCAGCAAGCCAATGATTAGGAGAGCCAGTGAGGGGAAACTTAAGTCAAATGGAAGACAATGCCTAAATTCTTAACTCGAGGAGCATGAAATAGTTTAAAGCATGATATTTTGATAATTTTTCCCTTTCTTTCCCTAAAAGGTAAAAATATTTACCTTCATGTTTATTACATTTAGGAAACCAAACTTTTTATGCTTTCTTTTTCTTCAGAAAATGTTAGGCCTTTATAATATCATCAATATTAGGAAAATAGTAAAAGTATTTTTGTCTAATCTGTTTTGGATGGAAATGTCAGAGCTAAATTAGGTAGGCATAAAATTGGTTGAAAGTTATAAATCTTAATTTATGTTCATGTCAGTTAGTTCAGACATATTTAAACATCCAGCAGAGCTCTAATAAAAAATATCTACACAACTGTCATTATCTACACAACTGTCATTAAATGATCAGTTTCAGTGATACCTATTTTTTTTTTCTAAAAATAAACATTTTCCTTTATTATTTCAATCTACAAAGTGAATCCACGTTAGATAACAGCATTAAAATCTGAAGATTGGGATTTGAAATTCTATGGAAATTTTGATCCATATAAGAAAACTGTGTTTAGGCCAAAAATTGCTTTCCTCATCTACAAAAATCCTTCGTGTGATTAGAAACAATTCTACAGTCTTCACAGTCCACTTAGAATCAATCTTGCAAGAGTAAGTGTGCAATTTACACACTTGTAAATTGTGGATTATAGACTAAGATGTTAACAATTAGCTTTATCACCATTTGAGTAGCTAAACCTCCAGCTGTATATATTAACTCCAGCAGAGCTCTGGGAGGGTGCAGGGATCTGCCTACATAGCCCTCTGCATACCCACACTCTTTTTTTTCCCCAATTTATTTGAGAGGTATTTTATTACCTCTCAACACAGCTTTCTCATAAATTAACCTTTCTGAAAAAAAATTCCAAAATTTCTTTTTGGACTGAAGAGAGAGGGAAAAAGTAGTTTTAGAAAAAATTTGAATTTGTCCCTAAAATGGATGTTAGTTAAACTCTGAATTAATAAAATCTCATTAGAAAATATATTAGATTTATTTTAAATGCATGCTTATCTATGACTGTGCAGAAAAATGCAGGACCAGATAATGATATATAGTGTACGTATGCTGTACGCATTTCTTTTCCTCATTCAAAGAACTTTTTGATCTTTTGTTAGCTTTAGAGTGACAAATTCAGTAGAAGTCCAGAAAGTTTATACAGCAGTGCTCTAGTAGAAATTGTGAGTCTTCATTCATCTATAAAATGAAAAAAAAAAAAATTTTTCATTATAGCATTATACTCTATATTCTTCACTTTCAAAACAATCTAGCTTGTAGAATATGAATTGTGTTGCTTTTTAATAACATTATATGAATAACACTATATGGGAAATGGTGTAATCAAATGTCACTGTATCAGGATATTTTCAAATAGCAATTCTCTCCTGCTATTACAGAAACACCAGATCTGTTGCAATGATCCTGGACACAAAAGACATGATCTTATTTATTTTCAAAAGAGAGGTTTTAAACCTGTAGCAATGTTATAGTAAAAATTTGCTGAATTGTACTTACACTATTTATGATCTGTTACATTTGGAAAATTGTGGAATAAGATATAATACTCTATGTGCAAAGGCAAAACAATATGATCATGACTGTATTCAATAACAAAATTATTTGAATTGTTCCCCTCTCTCACTAGGCTGATGATGAAACGTGGAATTAACTGTGTGTAAATTATTAGAGATGTTAGGAAAATTAAGGCAACAGGGTTCTCTAGGTTGTTCATAAATATAATAACCAAATAGCAATAAGAACAAAATCAAATCCCACCCAGCACATTCTTATCCTTGCAACAAACTAATTGTCATGATTAAATCATGGATCTCCTTCCCTGCCTAAAGCACAATGTTCTGAAAACTCTTAGAAAAAAATGTCCATGTCCTTTTCTGTGTTTTCACTGTTCAAGCAATCTTATCATTGATATCACATTCATGTTTTATGTAAACCACACAGCACTAACAATTTGCCATTCCCTATCATATCGATAGGTTTATTACTGAAGGAAGAGTGGCTGCATCAGAATAAAAAGCTGTCAATGAGCCCACACCCTGCTGGACAGCTCCAAATTAATCATATTGTTCATTACAAAAACAGCATTTCCCTTCTTTTCCAGATGACAGTGATTATAGCCAGCCATGGAAAAGTTTCTGCAGATGAGGTGCCTGAAGGAGACCACTAATCTGACTCTTCTGAGAGAGCTATGCTTTCCTTTCCCAGAGGCTACAAAACACCATAAAAGAATGTTCTCCTTGGCTTCTCCCCATCTTCTCCCCTCAACATACACTTCTCAATTTATTGAACAGCTTCAGAGGCTGAACTGCAGAATTTAACTACTGCATATCTGAGGTAAAGGGGATTCAACCTGATTAGCTTGACTTTCCTTCAAGTCCCTTTGTTTTTTTCTATCTTACATTGAAAAGGAAAAGAAAAAAGAAAAGGAAAAGCAAGAAGTGGGGGGAAAGCACACAAGCAGCCATGAATGGATAACCTACTTCTTTAAAATATCCCATTTTCTAAGGCACTTAACCCATGAAGTGACACAGAATAAGGCAAGAAGGAAAGACTTTTCATGAGGGATAACCTACGATGTGGGTAATGAAGGCCAAGAGGTTGTGCTAAGCTTACTGGTGGTCTCTTAGTTATGAATGACAGAAAAATGGGATAAAGACTTAGGATAAATCCACAAAATAGTCATGTGTTTGCTTTTCAAGACACACTATGCTTTCTCTTGACCAAAACAGGGGGAGGAAAAAAAAACAAAGAAAGAACCAAAAAAAATAAACCTATAGGGTATTCCCAACACATAAATCTTAATTTCCTCTAGGGAAGGGAGGAAAGGGTTTGACACCTGTGGAGCATAAGGAGTACCTTGACCTTTTTAGAGAAGTTTCTTACTTGAGATTCACAAGCAACAAAAGAGACAAAGATTAAATTGTATGGCACTTTGTCACTTGGTTTGGTGATATTTGTGGTTCTCACAAAGGATGTGGAAATATTCCTCAAAATTAGCTTTAGCTTGGGATGAACTTGTTTTGACAAGAATTTCAGCAAGAGAAAAACTTGAAGCAATGGGCTCTGTCACAGAGACAGTCTATTTTCATGGCTGAAACTTTTGCTGACCTGGCAACTCTTATGAATCTCTTTAGAGACCCACAATTGTCTGCTCAATAAGAAGGCAAATCTTCACCCCAACATGATACAGTTCTAAAGGTCATAAAGGTGTTTTAGTTTTCTAGGCTTTACACATTAATGGATTTTTTACAAAAGAGGGACTATTCTCAAAAAACCAAAAAAATCTCCAAAAGAACAAATTGAAGGTGTTCTGTTTCCTTTTCTGAATTTTGTAATGGATCTTCTTATTTCCTATTTCTGGTATCTAAACCTCTGTTTTGTTTCTCATTAGAAACTACAGGAACAATCTTATTCTATATCATTATTTGATAAACAAATCAATGCACGAGACATATGTTATTCCTCAAAAACAGCAAAAAATGTAAACATCTGCTCTAAATCCCCAAATGAAACACATTTTCCTTCGGGACATTTAAGTTTTCATTTCCTGATATATCATCTTTCGTGTCTCAGCCTTCTTATGGGAAATCCTGAAGCCATTACTCTGGATAAGAATAAATAAATGTAAGAACTCCAATGCAATTAGGGAAAAAACCCAACTCAAACCAAACCAAGCCAAAACATCCCTGATTAAATTGTTTACAATATACACAGACCATGTGATCACAGCTAGATAAAACAGAGCTAAAAAGATTGACAAGGGTTTTACATTTTTTTTCCTCCAAATATATGTTAAGAGGTCTTTTTACTTTATCTTTGTATTTGGAGGATTAGTGAAGATGAGAAAGGGCTGGATATAACCAGTTTCTACTGCTTTGAACATAGGCTTGAATACCTTGATGTGAATTTATGTAATGGAACTACTATACACGGTCAGGGCCTAGTACAATTTTAATCAAAAATCAAGGATCAGAGGGCAGTAAGAATGTTATTTTTGATCAGAAATACTGGTATGGAAGTGTTAAAGGATTGATTTCAGAAAAACTGGTGGGAAAAACTGGTCTGAAAAACTATTTTGTACCTGCCCCCAAATAAATGTCTTTGATAATGTAAGCTTTAATTATATGGTTGAAATCACCTTTGTTGGAAACCTATTTAAGGACTGAAGAGGAAAAGACTGAAGACATTGGCCAGTGCTCTGTGATGTCAGTACAAGCAGATCTGAATATGCAGATTTCTCAGAAAGGTTTGACCTGAAATGAAAAGTACTAATTAAATTTACCTTTATGACTCATCACATTGACAATTTACCCTTTTGCAACTCGAGATTTTTGCAAGATGCAAATAGATTCCACAATGCAGTCAAAACTGTTCAAAATAAGCATAAAGCTATGAGACAAAAGTAACATGGGATAAACTACTGATGCTAAAGACAATGAGAAATTTTTAAAATAATTTCAATGTACCAAAAATGGGCTGAATCTTTATTGCTTTCTGGCATAAATAATCACTGACATGCTAAGTTTCTAAAAGACCAAGTTTAAACAGTAAAACAGTAAACTTCCTCCTGAACCAATGGAGTATACAGAGTTTACATATTATAAATTTGAATTAAACTGAGTACTGCAGAGGGAGGGTTGAATACCAGCCAGTTGATTTAGATAAGCCTGAAATTAAAGCAGTTGGAGAGATTGACAATGTCTGTATCCACAATCATGAGATTATGTTGGTTATTTATTATGTTGTGTTTCAATACTGGATCCTGACCTCATTTTCTTCTCTAAAAGAGTGTGCCTTTCTATGTTAATGAAAGTAATATTATGACTTCTTTTTTACTGGCACCTTCACTCCCATTTATCAAGTTTAAAATGAAATATAAAATTCATTAACATTCTCTTTAGTAACAGGATTTAGATGTTTATCCTTTATCTTTTGCAAATCATCATGTTTACAGATATTAAATCTGTGAGTGGATTTCAAAGTGTTGGCATTAAATGATTACGTTTAATAATTTGACAAACCAGACTCTTACTATAGAAAAGTGAAAGTGGGGATTCTATTTGTTCTTGTATTTTAAGAATAGTACCACCTGTGGTTTTTTGTGGCCTATGGAACAAATTGAAGGATATGAAAAATTTTGTTTGTTTTTAATTCACATTGTGTGCTTAGAATACTGCTAGAGTACAACTTAGTATATCTTTTTTTATCCATCTGAGATCGGTGTAATGAAAACTGTAGATTTGCAAGTAGCCAACTGCTTAAATTAGAATCTGCATGCTACGCTGAATTTTAAGCATGAATTCTGTAAAGTCTTTGTTCCAGCTTCCTTGAACTAACAGGGTCAAATTCTGCTTGAGATGTACATCTGGCCCCGGTTCCTGAAACAGGACGTACTGTATTTTACAAAGAGCACTAAAGATCAGCCAAGTGACCTTTTATGTATTTTACAAATGCAATTGCGCAGTGTGCAGCTGCTGTGGTATTCTTCCAAGGTGTTCCCCTTATTTGTCCTTCTGATTCTCCCAGTGTTGCAAACTGAAATTATTCCATTGCTAATAACAGATTATATTATTAAATCCCAGTTATTAAGTAGGAGAGCAAGGATGTCTGGAAGTAACATCAGCAGTTTGGTGTCCAGAAAAAAAGAAAAAATCTCAAAAGATTTTGTTGTTTTTTTTTTTTTTTCCCCAAAATAAATTTTAATGCTGTGATTCATCAAAACAAAACAAAACTCCAGTATATGCTCTTTGACATAATTTTTATTTCTACTATAAGGTACAGAGTAATGTACCCCAGAACCTGAAATAATACAACACTCCTGAAATTCAAAAAAGAAGAAGAATCTTTTCAAGAAAGCATCCAATGATTATACCCATTTAGAAAGTACAATAATGCTACAAGCAATAAATTAAATTGACTGTGAAAAATCATTAGCCAATGATTTTTGCTTCAGTTTCTAACAAAATTATTTCATATTGATATATGATTTTAATTTAACTGATCTACAGCTAATAGGTTTCTATGTCATTATTTAAGTGTAAATATATTTATGATACCAAATACAATATTAATAAATATAAGAAATTATGATATTTAATTGAGACTTTTCTTCTCTTGAAAACTCATACCACTGGCCACAGCAATACTTCATTAATTTCTACCACTTTGAATTCTAGGTTCTAATTGGAAGATTTGGTTTTGTTCATCAGAATCTATTGACTTCCCTAAAATATATAGAGTAAATACCTCTATGTTTTTTATGTAACTGAGTATGTACATTAACATGTATACCCACGCACATATTTGTGTTTGGTTGGAAAATAAAGGATAAATAATAGAAATACACTGATAGAGTGTCAAGCTTAAAAACAAAGAAAATAAGAAATAATACACCACCATTAATGGAAGATGTTAATAGGATTCAGAGCTCCATGCCTAAAAAGCCTGTGATAAAAAAAACTTAGCTCCTGTACAAAATCATGTTAACTTGATAAATGCAGTATAAAGAACTGGCAAACATGTAAAATCCACACTGCAGAGTAATTTTGTAAAAGCTTTTATAAAATATTAAAGTCATATGAATCATTAGGTCATCTTAGCTGCTCGGGATTTTAATTGTTCAAAGTGAGTTAATGAGATGTTATTATCTTTAACTGTAAATTTTTTGGAAATCAATGATATCACAGACTGTAATACGGTTTGATTTTCTAGATTTTTTGAGGGTTCCATCAGTACTGAATTTTCATTTGCCTGCTCAATGATTGTTTTACACTCTAATTAAGCCAATATAAATATTAGCTATAAAAAGGGAGAAGCTCTTAATCATGCCAGATGTTCCTTCATATGCATGTTTTGATTACAGCACAAAACCTTAGTTTTCCAATGAAGTAAACAGAATGCAGACATGCAATTAGTAAGTCAGGCTATAACAGCCTGTGAGACAGAAGTGGCGCAATGCCATGTTAGGAATACCTTTTCCATTCTCTGTGACACAGTGCTCATCTCTCCAAGGTGACTACACCAGTATTTAGCTGGGCTGAAGGAGCTGAGGTTTAAATAAAAGTCAAAACTTCCCTATTTTTCTCTTGTCCCCTTTTCAGAATCTAAGTCTTGTAGTGACAGGACTTCAGAGAAACTGAAGTGCTGGAAGGCCAATTGTCTTAGACATCCTGAGGACCTGAAGCAACAGAATAGCTCAGAATAGCTCAGTTAGCTGATGAATTTGTGATTAATTTGTTTCCACCTGGCTAAGGTTAGTGCAGTCTTCAGAGCAGTGTGATACCAGTGATTTCTGACAAATCAGAGAATTTCAGAGAAATCAGTCAGATACATTATTCCATATGTAAAGGACAGAGGAGAGTTCTTTTTGTTTTCAAGACTGAGCCACAATAAATCAAATGACCCTATTTTACATCACCAAACCATTTATATGAAGTCTCTTGTATTATCATCAGCAGAGTACCATAGCTGTTACACTATTAAGAACATAGGGAGAGTGACATAGAAATTAAAGGAGGTTTGTAGGTCAGGAGGTTTGGAAAACACAGAGTACATTAGTCAAAACTGATAGATAACTCCTAATGGTATAAGCTGAGAAAAATAGAGATATGTAGTATTTATTGCATCAGGAGAGAACAGTCAGGTAGGCAAACAAATAAAGCATGATTAAGTCCCTACTTTCCAAATAAAATAATTCAAGAAAAGTAAGTAAATGTTAATAGTTTAAGTTCCATTGAACAAAAAGCATGCCTCAAGTATTGATAACTACTCCAAACAGGCATGCCTTTGCTCCTCTACAGATGCATAGGCTGTCAATGAAGATCTTTTTGTGCTTGCAAATGGTACTGAATCTTTAGATGATTACAGTCTACTGGGACTTTCTATCTGCTAAGAGATCAGGGCCAGCTATCTGCTGTCAGGGAGCTTCACTGCAGCCCATGGAACTGCACTTTGTCAGAATTCCTAACATGGAAATTCCAGTAAGAGTTGTATGAGAGACTGAAATAAAGCTGTAAATTAACAACCAATGATCAACCATTTCTGTGCTAATCATAGACTGTATATACACATGAAAACTCACTGAAGCCTTAAACTGCTTGTTTTTCAAACTATTAAATTCTTTGAACTTTGAGAGTTTTTTTCACTTTTGTAACAAAAGCTTGTCATGCCTGTTTCAGAAAATAACAGGAAGATCAACAAGACCTGCTTCAGGTAACAGGGATTTTTATCAAATAGGGATAAACTGATTGTAAGAAATAGGCATAAACACAATAAAAGGTAGGTAATGTTCACTCATCTTTTTTCTTGCTGGTTTCAAACTGTTCTGAGAGATTCAATTTCAGAACAGGAAAAGATTCTCTTTTGAGAATCTAAAAACTAACTAAAAGGGACTAAATGAATCCCTTTTGGCATTTGAATTCAGCAGCTTAAGCACTTCCTATAATTAAGTCCAAAGAAATACTTATTTTAGGCTTAAATAAATCCCCTTGGAGCTGTCAATGAATACTGACTTCTCTGGGCTCCAGAGAGATGTAGGGGTCCAGGGACTTCTCTTAAGTGCCTCATTACCCATTAGCTTGCAAAACACATTTATTTTCAATACCTGTAATATGATATTGAGTTTTAAGAGAGTAAAAAAAATCTAGAATCCAGCAGAAATGTCCCCTTATGAAATTTAATATGGAACTAACTTCAATCCCAGTTTTTTTCCCTGACGGACTGTAAGCTAACATGAAACACCATACAGGAAGCTTTTTTCTTTCTGCTTTTTAGGCTTTCCATCCCCACCCTCACCTTTGAAAACAACGTACAAAAAGGGACTCTTCTGCTGCCTGCAAGAGGTGTCTAATTACTAGCTGGAAGCTCCATTCATTGCCCAGGTGTTAGAAAACACAGCCCTCTAATAGCAGGCCATTGCACTCCAGTGAACTTGCCCTGCAGGGGTTTGGGCTGTTCAAGGCCAAGCCTAGGGTAACCTGCTCACAACTACATGGGGCAGGCCTATAGTCCTGTTTATAACAGTCCTCCCTTAATTCCTGTTCTTCCTCCACTATCCCCACAGCTATTTAAGAAAAAAAAGTTGTAGCGGGAAGAAGCAGATGCCTACAACCACTGTACAGCAGTTCTTTTATGCATAGGCAGCAATTCTTTTATGCATTGTTGGCTCTCTTGTGTAAAAGCAAAACAAAGTATGCATGCATGAGCCGTTATCAAGCAATAATAATGTAGAAAAAAAATAGAATTAAAATAAATAAATCCACAAAGCAGTCACACAAAGAAGTATAAAAAAATTAAAATTACTTGAAGAAATTAAAAAGAAGCTGTTTGAGGCAGAGATGCAAGTTATTGATTATATTGTCACTTCTAAAAATCAAATCTAATTCCTTTCCTTTCCTTTCCTTTCCTTTCCTTTCCTTTCCTTTCCTTTCCTTTCCTTTCCTTTCCTTTCCTTTCCTTTCCTTTCCTTTCCTTTCCTTTCCTTTCCTTTCCTTTCCTTTCCTTTCCTTTCCTTTCCTTTCCTTTCCTTTCCTTTCCTTTCCTCTCATTTATTTGGGACTGGAGACTGATGGCATAAACAGACACACTGTCTTGTGCTCTTAAATAGCTGAAGCATCTGTGCACAATAGTCATATAAACCCTCATGTTTGTCTTCCTGACATTTCAATTTAATTTTATTGCCATTCTTAGAGCACTAGCAGAGACAAACACATCCCTTTCACACAATTGGCCAGGGCTTCGATCTTGCAAGAGTTCAATTTTAGCTAGTTTTAAACAGTCTAGTACTCAAATTCCACAATGTGTATGCCAAGAGACCTATCCCTGTTGGTGCAAAATACACTGGGTGTAACTATAATTGAGTTTTAAGACAGATCAGGAATGCACTTTTGAAACCAAATCTCCTGATCATTGTGGAGCCACTGTCCTCACAATGTAGTCTGGGAGAGTGAACGCTAAATAGATTTGTAAAATGCAAAGTAAGATGCAAGATGTACAAGGAACAAATTCTATTTCTCAAAACTGGTAATGGATGTTCAGCCCATGGGACCCCCCTAGATTTTGTGAAATGTCCTAAAAAACATATAGTGTTGACGGACCAGGCCCTCAACCCCAGCTGGGTCCTGCAGTGTGACTTGTGCCATAGGACGTACTAATGCTGACATAATGTGTGAGCATCTGCTGAGAAACAGATATTCATCAGACCAGCAACCCCTGGATTGTCTACCTCTTCTCTGTCTCTGAAGTGATAGATAGATAACTTTTCTGTATTGTTTATGAGCCGTTCACAGATCACAGAATCAATGAGGTTGGAAAAGACTTCTGAGATCCTTGAGTCCAACCTTTGAACTAAAAGCACCATGGCAACAAGACCATGGCCCTAAGTGCCGTGCCGCATGCAGACTTTTATTGCATACCTCCAGGGATATGGTGACTCCACCACCTCCTGGGCAGCCCATTCCAATGCTTGACAATCCTTTCTACAGGAAATTCCTCCTAATATCCAGCCTGAACCTCCCCTAGTGCTACTTAAACTCATGTCTTCTTGTCCTCTCACTGGTCTGAGAGAAGAAACTGACTCAGCTGGCTACAACCTCCTTTTGGGTAGTTGTAGAGAGCAATAAGGTCTCACCTGAGCCTCCTCTTCTCCAGGCTAAATGACCCCAGCTCCCTCAGCTGCTCCTGGTAAGACTTGTGCTCCTGCCCTTCATCAGATTCATTGCCCTTCTCTGAACACATTCCAACACCTCAATGACTTTCATGTAGTGAGAGGCCAAAACCTAAACACAGGATTCAAAGTGTGGCCTCACCAGTGCTGAGTACCGAGGGTCAATCACTGCCCTGGTCCTGCTGACCACTCTTGCTGATATAGGCCAGGATATCATTGGCTTTCTTGGCCACCTTGTCCTTGTATGTGCCATGTGATCACACTCAAGATGAACTGGTCCATAATCTTGCTGTAGCTGCCTGGATCCTCCTTCCAGCCCTTTGTGTGGATGACATCCCACTGGCCAATCTCTAGTCATCTGGGATATTCCCACTCAGCCAGGACTAGTGGAAAATGATAGAGAGAGTTTTGGTGAGCCCTTCTGACAGCTTCCTCAGTACCCTCAAGTGAATTCCATCCTGCCCCACAGACCTTTGAATGTCTAAGTGCACAGCTGATCACTAACTACTTTCTCCTGGGGTTGGGGGGGGGGGGGGGGGGGGTGTCTGTTCTCCTTCCTGCCCCTGTCTACCAGCTCAGGGCACCTGCTACCCTGAGGATCACTGGTATTTCTGTTAAAGACTGGTGAAAGGACAGCATTAAGTACTTCTGTCCTGGTGACAATTTGCTCCCCTACCCCCATCCAGTAAAGATGGAGATAAAGAATTCAGAATAAGGAAACTCAGTATCACAAAGCAACTCCTTCTTTCATATATAAACAAATGTTTTTAAACTCACAAATAACTAGTAGAAAAACAGTGTGGTTCTGTATGTTGAAGTAAATTCAAAACCTGTGTTTGTGATGTATTTACTCCATCCTATGTGGACATCTCTACAGAATAAGATTCTGCAGGAATCACAGAAAGTGATTCATGTGATTGAACTGAAACATTTATCTTAGGATGAGATATATCTGCTGATACGTCCCTGAATATACATCTACGCACACATACATTGTATACATATATAACATTATATTATACATTATACACATATGGAGTTTAATGAATGGTATATTGGTGCATGTTTGTGGGGGTGAATAATATGTATAATGCTCCTCACCTCTACAGCTGGAGAACAGCCTGATATTTACAGAGTGTTCCATGAGTTCAAAGACATGGTAACTTTTCCTTGTTCTGTAACCTGGACTAAGACAGGCAGCTTCACTTAACAAACTGTGCAGCTATTTTTGGCTGCTGCTGTTTCTAAGTCAGCCTGGCTCCTAGGAAAGATCAGATATGTCTGACAGAATGGCAGGAGCATGAGCTATATTTGTTGTGGCATTGTGCCACGTTAATGTTGCTCAGTGGTATCCAGAATAAATGGGCTCTGTCCTGACATTTCAAACACAGCCTTGAGAAGCAGGAGCCCATCTTCATCCACCCATACTGAAATTCCCTGGGTTTTTATTTCTTGGCAGGGCTCTAAGTACTCTGGGAAGTTCTGTCACTTTGAGGTCTTATAGTACCACCCTGGGTTCAGAAAAATAATATGCAGAAATAATAGCTCGTAAATTAATATGCACACAAATACTAATACAGGATATTAGTATATAGGTGTGTCTTCTCTTGTAATTATTTACATTAATTGGAAGTGCCCCTAATCCAAACAATAGGTTTTTATTACATTTAGACTGAGCCACTGAAGGAAGCAAAGAATTGGTCCCACTTTTCAGAGTACATATTTGCAAAATGAATTAGGTTCTGTTGCTGAACTTGGAATCATAGTAAACATTGCTTGGGTCTCAAGCTTATGAAAATTGTGAAATCTTTGTCTTTACATTTTTCTATATGCCCAATTCTTGAAGTATCACAACCACCTCAGAAGCATCCATTTTTAAAATTTCCATTTCTATCTAAAAATTTTTGCACCATGTTCCAGGCTCTTCTCTTGTCAATAAATATTTTCAAAAGTATTACAGACTGCCTTCTCATGAGAATTTGACATTTATTTTTAAAATGCCTATATTCAATCAGATTTTTTCCTGATATTTTACAAACATTATTTCTGAATACAAAAGTTTTACAGAGGTCTAATTATAAAAATCTTCTACAGTATTCTTCTTACAAGAAAAAAAATGAATAAACTCATATGGCTTTCTTATTTTCCCAGTAACTGCACCCTCCAATTTAATTTACTGATTTTACTTGGGTTTTTGTTCAGCAACTTTCCCAGGCCTCTACTTCCTCTGCAATGAGAGGCCTTTCCAACTACATTATCTCCAAACTCCCTTGTTGACAGAGAATTATTCTTTCAGTTCCTTTGGAAGGATGAGATCCCTTTGAACCATCTGCTGAGGAGATATGCTGTTATAATTTTCATTCCTTTTTCTTCCTCTTTCCTCCCTCAAGGAATAAAATGCGTGTACCTCAATAAAAAACTGAATGAATAGCTATTTCTCTCAGATCTTCATCTGTGTTCTTTACATTTTTACCCATTCCAGAATAGGAAGCTGGTGACACTTTCTGCATCAACTAAAATAAATAATTTATGCCTGAAACATCAAGTGATCTTCCGCAGAGCACTGCTTATAGTCTCTCTCTAATCTTGCATTTTACCAAAAGGAAAGGTAAAAAACACCAGGCTGAACAGTAGAGAATCTAAGAAGGTATCTTCATGGTAAAAGATTTTAAAAGCATATCTAGAAATCTGTAAGCCTAAAAGCTTGCCTCAAAATAATCTTTCCAGTGTATTTTTGATCTATGCAGCAATCCAGTGTAAACATAACAGCATTAGACCACTGCATCTTCTACGTACTATCACAGGCAAATCCGTTTAGTCGCTCTGTCAAACTATTCATATTTTTTGATTCAATGTTATCCTGTGGCCCTGAGTTCCATGATTTTTTTTAATTTAACACATTACTGAGTGTCATTAGATTTTTATAAGAATCATAAGAAAATAACAATGTCATTAATTTAGAAATCACAGCGCCTGTCTAATCTTGTGCCAGCATGATCATGGGTATCTATTTTTGACAGTGTTTTAGTGACACAGACTACACAATGTATGCTGAATATGTTCTGTCCTTTACCTTCTTACCTTTAATTTCATTTACTTTATCAAACATGTTCAATTTACTAAAAAATAGCTTCAACCAAACACCAGTAATTTACTACTGCTCCTATCTGCCACAGCTATGTAAAAGACATTACTCTTTTTGGTTTTGGAAAAATCTTTTATATATTTTATGAATGTTATCATGAGCTCTCTAAATCATCTGTTCTTTAAGGTAAGAGGCACTACAATTTTCATTCTTTTCTCATACCCAACATTTTCCATACTTGTCAATGTTTTCCTTGTTTTCATAAAGACTCAATTTAGGCTACATACTGAAGTATCCAAACATGAATTCTGGCTGATATTTTAATGTTGCTCAGTAGACAAAATAAATAATTTACTTTTCTTTCAACCTTAATTCCTATTTAAACATTTCTATTTGATTGTTTTCTTCATAAAAATATGGTATAGTGAAATTCTGGTTCCCAGTAATCTCAGAGTGTTTTCTTAAGAATTGCTGTAAAATACTTTTTCTCACCTTGCATTTCTCCAACCAAAATAATTTTATTATTCTCTATGATTATTCTTACTTTACAGTGGTCCTTTTAAAATACCTCTCATTTTCTTCTCAGTCAATTTTACTTACAGGTCAAGATCATTTTGAATTCCTGCCCTATGCTTCAGTTTGACAACCACAGATGATCACATGTGTGAGTCCTTTTCTAGTTTTAAAGACCTCTATCTTTATATCGCTCATATTTGTCTCTTGCTGAAAATTCCTCATCTATCTACAGAGTCTTCATGGGAGTCATTCCATATCATTGGTTAGTCAGTTGATTTTCAGTGTACTTTTTCTACTTGTGGCACTCCATGGAATGATAAAATGTCAAAAGATTACTATATAAAGTGTTTTTGAAACATCTAAATCTCACAAACCTAAACTAAGGGAGAAATGCTCCAAATGTTGAGAAATGGAAATTTGAACATACCAGTGATTTCTTGAAGTCAGTGACAAATTAATAATCATGACAAATAATCATGATTAATATTGATCTTGTAAGTTTTTAGAGCAAGAACTTGACCATAAGAATCCCAACAGGCCCAGTAACCTCACTTGCAACATAAATTTAATGGAATGATTCAGATGATTCAGATAATCAAGGTTGGGAGTAAGTACTAATTACATGAGAACCAGAGATTTTATCATCTTGTCTCACTGTCCTATTTCATAAATTATATGGGCTCTGTACACTAAACTTGGTGTGCATTGTCACCTAAGCCTATTTAAATTAATTTTGTAGACTTTTTTCATTTCAGTTCTGAAAGATACTGGAAAAAGAAGCGCTGATTTGTTTGTAAGGTATTTGTAGCTTCAAAGGAGGTAGAATACTGTGAATTTTCACACCAACCACTTGTCACAAGGTTTGCCAGTCTTCCATTGCTTAATGAAGCCAAGCATTTTTAACAGCTGTGAAACTGACTAAACATCAGACTGTCTTAATCCAAAGCCTGCACCTCTGAAGTACATTCATTTTTACTTTAAAACTTAATTGAACTGACTTTTCTCGAGTTAACACTTGATAAAATTTTGATAAAATATTTTTAATTAACATATAAAACATGTTCTATTTTTAAATAAGGAGTACTATTATTTAGTGACTAGTGATCTTAAGAACTGTAGCAGAGAAAAACTTAATAGAGAAATACAATCAGCTTGTCTCAAAGAAAATCCATGCCTTATTATTAATGCTAAGCTGTTAACAAGATTTTCCTAATGTTAGAAACTGCTAATGGGACTTTACAACACATATCAAAAAAGACATAAGATATCTGTGAATGTAATATTCTGTATCACTGTTATACAACTCCAATACTTTCAAAACACTTTTATTCCCACATAGTGGTCGCTATAAATTAATGTAAATTGATCTTTCTTTGATAACATAGAACCATAAAGAAAGGTCATTATACATATTGCAGTCATAAAAATCACAAATTGTAATGTAAAAGGTCTCTTGTGGAGCACAAGAAATAAAAGAACTTGAGCCTGTGGTGTAATGTGGCTGAGGAGAGAGAATCTATTGTTGCCAGTGGTGGTAAATCAGCTGGCATTCACTAAGGATTTTAGTCTACACCCACAAATATCCCTCTACAAAAACAAGCTGATTTCCTTTCCAATCCCACATGCTGCTCACCCTGATGTCAGAGCACTGAGGATATTATTGACCAGGAAAATAGTAAAAGTAAATGCCATTAAGAGCTCCTTTTCTTACAGTTAAATTGATTTTATAGTTAAAATAAACCTGGGCTTCCTTTGGAAAATACACACAACTACTTCATGCTTAACAATTCAGCAGCTTATAGCTAACCATCCTGTTCTCAGCTCAGTACTCCAGCAAGTGAAAGTATTGTCTTTGTACAGAGATATTTTCTTCAAAATGTATCTTCTCCTTTTTCTTTTTCTCCTCTCTTAAGAAGAAGGTTTTAGAATTATTAACATTCTGTTTCACTTTAACACAACATTGTGGTTAATATTATTTTCCTTATTGAATTGCTGTTGGGAATATATTTCTGAAAATTTTAATTAAAATGGGAAAGAAATGACAATTTTCCTGCCGGTTTTTAATACACTTAAAAACTGGGATGAAAAAGACTGGCAACAGCAAAAAACTTCAAATATAGCTTAGCATTCTAAAAGTTACACATATTTTTCTGTTATCCTCCATGTTACCTTCCTGTTAGAAATTTGAAGAAGGAAACCATGGAATAAATTGATTAAAATAGCAGTTTGAAAGTCACAGAACCAGTCAGAAGAGGTACTGGCATACAAATTTTTTTTTTCCTTTTTATTACTTTTTCACAGATGATTTTTTTACTTTAGAACTATTAATGACATGTTTTTAATGCCTTTGATCTATTCTTTCATCTATTTCACCTAAACATATGAATTGATATACCTCCCTGTACAGTGTATAACCATGGCTTTTCAACATTGATTAGAGTCAACAGTTTTTACTTATTTTTTATCATAGAAAAATTCTCATTACATGCAGTTCTCTGAGGCTGAGGTAATTCTGATTTAAGAAAAAAATAGAAAGCACATTTTTATCATTGTACAGCAAACCCAGGCTGCAAGAGCAGTTTTATGGAGATATTTTCTTCTTTGCTGAGTCCATCTGGGCTCGTTCTAGTTAGTTATATAAAACATTACAGGTTTACCTTTTCTTCGAATATAAACTATAAATTGAAATACTGTGACTACATTATTGTGCTCCTGATCAAAACATAGTTCATCACATTCAACATTTCCAATATATTTTCATACAGTTTTACTAAGAGTACAATTTTGCATATCACATGGGAAATCTAAGATGAAAAGCACTGCATAAGAGTAAGCACAGCTTATATCTTACTATTTAGAGAGTCAAAATTTCATCTCTGCGTAGAATGCAACCCTTTTTAACTCTTAAAAATGGAAAATCCTAACAGAACACTGATCCTACCATCAGTGCTTCTCAATGGTAACTGCATTCACATTATTCTCTAATTTAAAAGTCACTGTTCTCTCCTGTATATATTCTGCTGTATGGGAACAATTGAATAGAAAATTGTAGCACCTGTGCCTGCTGTTTTATTTCACTTCACAGTTTCCAGATGGCATGAAACAGGTGATACAGCAACACAGAAAGTCTCACTTCCAGAGAAACACTTCAGTATGCGTAGCTGTATGCACAGCATCTCATCTCACTGCAGCTAGACCTCCACAAAAAAAAAAAAAAAAAAAGTAAAAAGGACCCCTACAACAATATGAAGTTTGCAACAGCAAAAGTGCAGTACAGATGATTAAAAAAGAGTATCCTCTTCCTTTAAAGAAGAGTAGAGGCAAAGAGAAAGTTCCTGCCTCTCTGCCTACCCTGAGAGTTGGTCACACAGCTAAAAGACTTATGGCAAGATCATGGCCAGCAATTCCTAACCCAATTGTCATCTCCCCTCTCCTTTCTGGAAAGACACAGATATTTATCTCTTTTCTTATACATGTCTACTAAAGACAGTTAGTTAAGATATTTATTTTTCTTAGTTTTAAATCATTCAGCACACTCATTTTGCTTTATTTTTTGCTTCAACTCAGGAAGTCCAGGCCTTATTTATTATGAAAACAATGGCAATACTGCCATCAGAAACATTAGTATGACACAATGGAATGTGTTGACTCTCAAACCCACTAAGACCCAATCCAGAAGAGACTAAAAATTACTTAAATTAGCTTTTACCTATCCATCTATCTTTACATGCATTCATACATAACATATACAAAAGTACACTATTTTATGTCTTTTTTTTTTTTCCTTACTCAGTGGTGAGACTTAATGTATTTTCTTCTGGAATCTAAAGGCACCTGTTCCCAAAAGCTCACGTTTTACCACTAGAGGGCCAGTAGATCCTTGAATTCTTTAACTTAGCCATTATATAGCTAATGGAGGAAGAATCTGGAGCAGGGGCAAATATGATTCCTGGCAATTTGTCATTGCATTGTTTTGTGCGTTTGCCACTGGACACTGCTCACAGAATCTATTTGAGTTGTTATGAAACAAAGGTTTGAGGTGCAAAATTCTTGTAATGGGACCAGAACTGCATAAGTTAGTATGTTAGCTACCAAGTTTATGCAATTTATTACATATAAATGCTCTCCATACCCACCAATATTCTAAATGTGATACTTACAAGAAGGCTGCACAAGTGCATATGCATTTGAACTCAGTTACAAGTTGCCTGAGACCTTGCATCAAGTTTTCAGTAATGATTGCTAGTTAAGGTATACCAGCAACCTTCCTTGCCAGTTCTGCTACATATAAGTATTTGAAAAAGTAATTACTTTCCGATATTTATGTACTTTTATGTGAGGCTGCTTTGTGACAATTAGGGTAGAATAAAAACTCTTGATCAGAACCATTAAAAATTGATTCAATGCAGAAAGATGGAGCTTCATGAATCTACCTCAGCAATATCTGCTGGAATGATTTTCAAGTACTGGCTAAAGTGCATTCCTGTGTATTTCCACTCAAGCCATCTGCCAATCTTAATACTTATTCCTGAGGGAGGAAATCTTCCAGTGCTGTTTTCCATTTAATTTGCAAGGACATCCTGTTTAGGTACTTATCAAAAGAACAGAAGAATAGATGCCAAATTCCAAAAGTCTTGATTTAGACAACTAAATGTGTAAGACTAAAGTAACAAGCTATATTTAAAAGGAGCTGTGGCATTGTTCCTTTATATTTGAAAAATATATGTTGCTGTTTACAGGCCAGATATATTTATGCATGTCTCCACAGTAACTGCTCTGTTTCCTAAACATTAAAGGATTTTGCTAAAAGTTGCTAAACTCCACTGGTTTGATGATTAAGGATGAAATCCAAAAGAACAACTAAACAAGTGAGCTATGCAAGAAGAAATCATGACTGACTTAGGGCACCAATTAGCTCAGTTGCCTAAACAGTCATTGACCACAGGGTTCAAAGGAGGAGTGTTTACATACTCTGATGACCAAAGTTCTGCTACTGTACTTGTTTAGAGATGCTGCCATCGTGTCTGAGCCAAGGTCTTGGTGCTTATCTCATGCTTCAGGCTGTTCAGATCAAGCCAAAGACTGTGCCTAACTCTCACAAAATGCATATGTTGGAGGGAAAGGTGGAGGGAGGAGAGAGGAAGAGACCACATCTAAAGCACCTCACAGCATTTAGTACAACACAACCAAACAGCTAGATCCCTTTCCAAAAACTGATGGAGAGAAGCTTCAGGTTTGCCCTGGACTATAAGTGTTCATTTCTTCTTCCAAGAGGGGACTGCCTAACTAGCAGTCTGTGTGCAAAGCTGAAATTGCAGTGGGAAGATTCTTGTGTTAAATGTTGGGCTACTGTGCAAAACTAGGTCAGTGAGAAGTACAGGAGAGCCTATGCACTGCCCAGTAGTTAACACAGTGGCACTCCCTGGCAGGAGAAGGGGTTCTTTAAGTTTCATTTCTTGATTCAAAGACCTAATGCTTTCTGCATTAAAGAGTCATTGGACAAAATGCCCTAACTGTAATGGCAAGAATTAGAATGCAGGGAGAAAAGGGAGAAACAGACAAACAGGCACCTGTCTCAATGAAAAGTGCTGTTTCCTTTGCACATAGTCTCTTGGGAGACAGAATTCATAGAGTTCCCACTGTCTTCACAGTAAAAAAATTCCCATCCTAGGAAACATTTCAACCAACAACTGTCAAGGTTTTGTAATCAATATGATTAGGTGACTCTGCCAGCTATTTTCTCTTCCAGGACCTCTTTTCATCAGTAAAGCTCTTATTGGCTCTGAGGGTAGAAGATATTTTCCTAAAATGTAAATTGATCCATCTTAGGTACTCACTCTAGGGATCTTTTATAGGCAAAGAACAGGGTTTTGAGAAACAATCCATCTATCCAGAGTTAGCTGCTTAAGATAAGTTCAATAACTTTGAATAACCATAAAGAGGTCTATTTCCTTCTGTTGAATAGAAGTGAGTTAAAATAGACACTCAGAGACTCAGAGGACAAGTTTCTATCATATGGGGACCCAAAATCAAGTGAGCAATAATGCCTACAATCTCATTGGGAGGTTTGCTTGTATAGGAGTAGCCAGTCTAAATCTTAGACCTTCATTTTAGTGAAATAGAAAAACAGTGACATTCTAACCAAAATATTATTTTCTAATGAAATCTTCTCTAATGTAGAAAAGATCCTAAGAACAAATCCTGAATTTTTATTCATAGCAAATAAAACTCGACTGAAAGCACTGATAAAAATTTGGAATCTTTTCATGCTAACAGGAAGAAACAAGTTTGATTAAAGGTGTCCTGATTTACTGTAATTAGTAAACCGTGGATATCTACTGCTTTGAGAAACAGGCAGCAGAAGTGTTAATGTGAATCTGTGATTAGGAGCTTTCAAATATGCTGTTGAAAAGGGGACAATAAAGTCTATTCCCAGGTATCCACCAAATATTAACACCTGCAGTTACTTTTGCATGGTTCTGTGGTACCTCTGTACAGAGAGGCAGGGTGGAAATGTTTTTTTAGCATTAGATTATCTAGTCATGCATCAGTCATGACCTGCATGGGCTTTCCTAATGCCTTTCTGTTCCTATGTATGTAGCTTGCATAATGCTGGGCTTTGCTTCCTGCTGGAATTATTAACCCTGTGTGCTTCTCCTTCTTGTCTCTAGATCCAAAGCAACAAAGCATTAACTTGCTGGACAAGAGCCCATGTGTGGCTAAAGAGAGGTTAGTGGGGCTTGCCTATTAATGAAGACAAGACTTTTTAAAACCTGAAAAATAATGTATTTTTAAAATCATGGCAGAACATGTTTTTTTCTACAGGTGTATATAATAGAGAGAAACTGTTCCTAAAACATCCATCTCAACAACAGCAGCAACAACAACAACAAAAACAACAAACCCCCAAAACAAAAATAAAACATAATTCAAAATAAAAACAAACAAAACCCCAAAATCCCACAAACAAGCCAAAACAACAACAAAGAAGCAAATAAACAAACACTAAAAAAACCCAAAACAAAACCCAAGTTTGGGGATTCACATGGAGGGGGAATCAAAAAGTGAGCACTCTTGAAGTTATGACTCAGATGAATGACTGCTAGGAAGCTGAGAATAAAGGATGATGTTCCACGTTCCTGTCTGAATTCTCACTGACTGAAGAAAACTTTATAATCTGAATTGTCTTGGGTTTGTTCACTGGAGTTCCTAATGCAACTATTTAAATGTGTCTTTCCTCTGTATGAACATACTCCATTCATCAACTCCAGGCTTATAATGACCTTGAAATGCTGCATTAGCTGCAGGAAGAACTAGTTTGTCACAATAACTGATCATGAGCCACAGAACAGTTCCTCAGTCATATCTTGCAGCATGAAACTAACATTTTTATTTTCTAACATGGGTCTTTTTTCATGTTCATTTTTAAAAAGGGAGTCTGACTGCTATAGTATTTTACTAAGAAATTCTGTCTAACTTGGCACTGTTAACTCAGTCAGGAGAGACATCTCCCAACAAAGCAGTGCTCATTTGCTCAAATGCCTAAGCTATCACAAAGACATTTTAAAAATTACTAATTGCAGTTTAACAAGAGAGTCAGCTTAGCAGAGGAATCAGTTCATAGGCATGAAGGACCAACACATCCATCTAGTGTAACACTTGATGCTTTGGAGGCAGAATAATGACAAGGAAAGTGTTAGAGTGTTAGAGCCAAATGATTTTTCACTTAGCAGTTTATAGGAATATTGAAAAAACTTACATGCAAGAGTAAATACACAGGAAATAAAGGTCAGAAAGGATTAAATGCAAAACAACACTAGGGAAAAAAATCACTTCAATCATCCTGGGGAAACCAGGAAAAAATATCAATATACCACATTCTAGTTATCTTAACATCAACTTCCTTCTTATTTTTGTCCTCTTTTTCTTTCTTCTTCCCTCTCTCTCACTCCCTTAAGACTATTAAAATTCAAAGAATTAATTTATAACCGCGCTGGCATTCCTGTGCATCCTGACGTTTGTTGCTATCAATTGGCTCTTTATGCCTCTCGGCGGAGGCCGGATGTTTGCAGTTGCTGGCAGCTGTTGTTGGAGGCCCCGGAACAGCTGATGGGCTGGCAGCCGGCATTGAGAGGGAGAGAGGGAGCAGCCCGGAGCCTGGGAAAGAGCCCAGGCTCAATGCCCCCGCCTCTGATGGGTAATTAGCTTAGTACATGCAAGATTAGAGCACTAGCCCGGGAGATAGGGCATCTGACCCGCTTTCCAAAAGTCATCAGAAATTAGAAATGGTAATTCTTTCACAAGAAACGTAAAGAATTTTATGAATGGAGCTGGTTGGCTTTTTTTTTTTTTTTTAACCAAAGAAACTCTGCTAGAAGTTGATCTCCTTTGAGCATTTAGTTAAACAAATGCTTATTGTGTTATGGTTTTCTTCTACAGTGAAATGTTGTATTTTAAATATTGTTCAAAAATAAATTTATATGTGCTTGTCTCTGAAATTTATGGGTGCTACAAATTTTCAGACATAACCTGTCCTACCAGTAAATCATCTGGGATTTAAAATTTTTTTTTGTTCTTTTTTCTTTTTTCCTTTTTTTTTTTTTTGTTTGTTTTGATTTGTTTTGTTTTGGAAGGTGGAATCACCTTCAAGTAGTTAATCCCTATTTTTTAATTATTTGATACAAAAAATAAAAGCCAGGGGGAAAAAAGTTACTTGTAAAAGGAGAATTTAGGCTCTGTTTTTTACTTTCATTCATCATATAGGCAGGATCAGACCCAAAGCCAGATGGGATCAAATGAAGTCCTCTGTGTCCTAAGGGGATCTGCTGTAATATTCAAGAACTATCTGTATTCATGGGGGCGGGCATGTGTGTATGTGTGTGTGTTAGAACATACCACATCCTTTCCCATATCCTGCATTTAGACTGGTGTTCTTTCAGGATCATGAAATTCTCGGAAAATCTGATCTAAGCATGGCAATAAAACCTTGTCTCATCCAACTGTGACACTAACTCCCTCTATGCTCTGGCAATGTTTTCATGAGTTTCTGCAAAAATGAAGAAAATTACTATTTCAGAGATATGTTTTGGGAAAAATAAAATTATGTTTGCAACATACTTAGAAGGAAAAAATATCATCATAATTCCAAGTCCAGTGTCACAGTTCTTATTAGAAATTTGCATTCTAAACCAATTTGTATTTCATAAGTCAAAGTATGAAAGTCTTGGCAGATGCAACCCCTCGAGTCAGTGCTCTGCCTGTGGTTGGACTTGAGAATTGCTACCTGTGGTGCATGTTATCACTAATATCCGCACCTGCAGATATTAGTGATAACAAGAAATTTGAAACCACAAGTTCTTCTTTAGAAAAGAAAAGATGCAAAAAAGTATTTTAACAGATAAAAGAATCCACAGAGAATACGGATGAGCATTCTCTTCTTCTGCTTTAGTGTACTGTATTTTCAACTAACACTGACATTTGATGTTGGGGCACCCCTTCAGAGAATAAAATAATAACGTGGGAGAGGAAGCCCAGGTTTAGAGGAAAAGGCATTAGAAGCAAATCACAGGAAAGGGAAAGGATATATGTTGTAATTAATTTTTACTATTTACTTCCCCTGGGAATCTGAAACTTGCGAGGGAGAAACTGTTGGCTTCGTTTGTGCTTGCAAGTGAGCTACACGCCTGGAGTAGAAGAATACATAGGGAACTGTAATTTTTAAAGAGAGAAGTCCAAAATAATACTTTCATAAAGATGTTTTGGGGATGGGGAACACTCATGTTTCTTGTAGATTGTTCCCAGTCAAAACCAGCTGAGAAGAGCAAGTTAAACTCATGACAAGTGTGTAAGTGAACAAGTCAGTCTGTATCAGATTTCCCTAAAATTAATTATTGGGCCTGAGATTACTGCTTCCAGATGAGAAAGAGGAGGGGGACACATGATGAATGGAGAGATGGGGACAGACAAGGGGACGAGGGATGGGAGAGAGAAAGAGAAAAGCAGAGCACTCTATATATTTTGCTAGTGGCTAATGTTCCTATTCATTAATTACTGAATATTATCAGCATTCTGAACTGTTAAATAAAAGACACAGTTCCAAAGAGATTTATTATCTTGGAGTATCAAAAACTGATGTGACTTCATGCTATGACTCTAAAGCCAGTCTAAAAGATACAGCCATTCTTACTTATAAAAAGTATTTTTTCCCATGAGGGGAAAAAATTTCATTGCCTCAGTGCAGGAGAGCTACAAGACAAAATGCCCATGGTCTAACTTGCCCACAGTTCAACCAGACTGCTTGGGAAAGAATCTGACAGTAAAGACTGTCCTGTTCCTGCAAGTACTCTGCTTTCAGAATCGCTTCCATTGTCATGCCAGATGTGTTGCAGTGATCTTGTGACCTTTTCTGAAGGTAAAAGAAGGAAGTGAAGATGAGTTTGAGCATTTTCTAAACCACAAATTGGACACACAGTTAACTGAATGTAACTTCAAGTACCTGAAGCAGGATGATGTATGTGAGTTCGTCATGCTATCTCCGATGGGGGCTGGTGGTAGCTAATTTATCTTACCCTGAAGCAAGAATGCCTTTTATGATAACATCCCATTTTACCCATTTCTCTCAATTGGATGCTAGTACAGGTGTAGGCATATGCACCAGAGATGCCTTAAGTAAAGGGAATGAAGTAATTCCCTGAACATCCCCCAACATCATTCCTGTCACTCTTCCAGAAAGTTATTTCATGGCTTTCACTACAACTTCAGATCAGCAGTGACCAGAACACTCCATTACATGAGCTATGCTAAATAACAAGAGCTTTACAATTCACTCCACCCATCCTGTTTACATGCCTCAGTATGGAAAGCAATGAAAAATATCATCATGAGGATAATGAGACAGGAAAGGGAAGAAATATTTGCTACCTCTTGTCACTCCCAAAGGGTATGTGCCCACATCAGGGCTTGGGCTGGTGAGAAACCACTTCTAATTTTTCATTCAATTGCTCACAGCTGCAATTCCTCTGTCAGAAGGAGTAGTTTATAAAATGAGAGGTTTCTGCTATTTCTTTCCAGTTCAGCCAACTATTCCAAGAATCCTGCTCCTTATCAAGTGCCAGAGTAGGCTTACTATTCACAAGAAAGGTAGAGAGGAAATGTTAAATATGCTTATGGTTGATTACAAAAAATTAAATTTGCTAAGGTAGATTATTCCACCAGTCAACTTATAGAACCTTCCCACATCTAAGGCAAAAGTGGGGTTTTGGAAAAAATTATTTTAAATGATGATTCTCAGGAAAAACACACATGCTATCTGATTCAGAAAAAATATGAAGTATTTATGGAGGTTTTGTTGAAAATTTCAGCCCTTGCAGGTGTAATGGTTTTTTTCTCTTGTATTGATGGAACAGACTTCTTTTCCCTCTAATTGATTCATATTTGTCTCTCAATAACATATGTTTAAAATCAGGGATTCTTCCACCATATCCTTTAAATTGTCCTTTTATCCTGAAGTAAGAAATAAAAAATCCTTAAACAAATGCCACAAAATCCTGGCCAGTATTGATATAAACCAGAGACCATCAAGGACGACGTTGACTGATAGGAGGATGAGCACTGATTCATCTGTGTGTGTGTGTATAGCTATGCGTGTGCATTCACAAAAGCATGGAAAGAATTTATTCAGTGAAGGATAGAATGCCATTTATAATGGCTTTTCTATCAAATGCCTTAAGAATTTTATTGTGAAAAGTGTAAATGGAGGTGAGATCTTTGGGTTGTTCAGAAATGCTTACACAGTAGGTGTTTCTCCTAAAGAGATACCAAATATTAAATATAACTAAATAAATAAATTTGTTAAAGAATCCTCTATAATAAGTGATACTCTTTCTCCAGTGTACCAAAAAAGAGCAAGGGAACACATTGATTAAAATAAGCTATATTATTAAAATAAGCTATATGCTATATATATATTTGTAATTTTTTTAATTAAATTGAAAGCCCTTGATAAATTTGCAATAAATTATATATAGATTAATTAAAATTTTTTGCAATTACGTAGAACCTGTACAAGTTCCTGAATTAAGCAGGAATGAGTAAAATAATAAAAATCTATCTCAGCAATAGAATAAAAATAGAAGAGCATAAGAATTAAAGCAAACAAAATAAATTAATACAAAAGCAAAGCAACAGGAGTTGATTTAAAATAGGGACTTTGGATATCATGATGGAATTTAAATTTAAATTTCTCATTCCCAGCTCCTAATATTTTGGTTCCAGGCCACAACTACCTTTTGAAGATGAAAAAGCCATGATTTCCATTGAAAGGTATTAAGAGGATATTAACTATCAAGAAGAAAACCACCAAGAGGATAGTTTACAAAGTTATAGGAAAAATGCCTAAAACCTAATCTTAGCCATGACTCAACAGTTAACTTCGCTTTGTCTAGAGACCCAGCCACTCCTAGAGATGAGAACTACAACAGTGGGCCATTTAGTTATATCAAATATCCACAGTTTAAGATGATAAAGCAGGAACTCATTATTACTGCTAAAATTTTCATTAAAATCAGCCTCAAGGAACTTTAAAGAGAATCTCTCATAGGTTGAACAAGCAATTCAATTGATAGTTATTTTTTCCTGCATTAACCATTATAAACCTCCTGCCTCAGTTATTTAATTTCTTACAAATTTTTATCATTTGAGCTCCAATTTTCTAAAATTGATTTTCCCTGGGGCTGATTATGCTAATAAAATTTCAACAATAATGGTTCTCTTCAAGTTTTTAACACTTTTTCAACACCATTTTTGGTACAAAAAACTCTACAGATATAAACTACCAAATTAGTAATACTTAGTCTCTAGCACTATGAGGTAGGCTTTTTAGCCACTTGAGGTGGGTAAGAAAACACATTTGCACTGTCAGTTCTTAAACAAATGACAATATAAATAATCAAATAAGGATAAAAAGGAGCATTAATCTAATCATTATATCATGTGCATTATTATAAAGTGTGATTTGAATTACTCTGCAGTACTTCTAGATTTTTTTTCTTAAAAGTTGAATTTGTAGGAATGGAATTTAATCAGAAGTCTCAGCAGATTTCCTGCTTCTATTAATTCTTCCCAGAAGAATATGTATATTACAATGAATGAGGTAAGCACTGAAAAAAGTTCTCTATCTAGGACACAAGTGCACTGGTCTCTCAATTTCAATTAATGCAAAAAAAACCAAGCTGGTTGAAGTAATTTTATTAGGAAGACTGAAATGTGTCTCTGGGTAGAAATTTAAATGTAAGGGCTGCATCAAATAGAGCTCAGTGACAAAAGGACTTCTACTGGAAGTTTTGGGTTTGACAAGACATAAATTTTGGGGGGAAAAAGAAGAAAACAAAACCACAGGGTATTTAGACTATGTGATTTGATCTTACTAGTAAAATTTTTCCTTTTTTGGAAGATAGTTGCAATGCTTACATTCAATACTGGAACTGCATTTAATTTTAACTTTTATAAAATAATATTTTAATTTAAAACTTTAATATTTTATATAAAACCTTTCAATGTTAAACATTTTTAAAATTTTTAAAATCTTAAAATTTTTAAAATTTTATTTTAGGTGATATATTCTGAAATATTAAAATTCCATTCTTCAACAATGATTATACATCAAACTTTAAAGATTGACATCAAAGTGTAAGTGATTTCAGAATATTCTTATTTCCAGTAGCTAGAATTTCTGGTCTCCAGACAACACTGTGAAAGATTCTCCAGTTAAATGGTGTACTACTTAGTGCTGACAGCAAATTTTTAGATGCCTAAATTTAGGTGACTATAAAATGATGATGACTTCAAATATGGTTTTCAGTAACTTAAACTGATCTGAAAATGGAAATTCTTTGGGTTGGGAAAATCTCCAAAACATTTATATATTTAAATCTCATAATTTCATTGTGTCCATTTCAAAACTGTATTACTTGTAATTTTAAACCATATGTATAGTTATATAGACATATATAAGATCTATAAGTTTTCACAGGTATAATTTTTCTAACTTCCTTCTCTTTAAAACAAAGGTGTATATACACTTAAGTATATCCGTTTTGAAAATAAGATTTTTTTTCCTACATGAAACCAAAATGAGATGAAGGCTAGTAATTGTTATTTCTAAGTAGATAGTAAAATATAGCAGTTTCTAATACTTTTGGGGCTGGGACATAGCTAACTTAAATGTCTGGTATAAAAGAGGGGAGGAAATCCATTGCTTCATTTCCAACTAGTTTGAAAACTGTCAGCTGGTTGATAGCCCTGTTTAAAAAATAGCTGACATGGAACAGCATTACAGCCTCTGAAATTGTTTTTACACTGTTCACAACTGTAAGCACAATCTCCCTCTCAACACGTAAGCCTTCATGCAGAACAAAGCTGCTGTGGCTGCTTCCTTTATACAATTCAAAAGTTTGATGTGCCAGACTTGGCATAAGCCTATCTCTCATTAACATCAAAGGCTCTCAGATAAAACACCATTAGTGTTGTTTGGGATTTTCATGAGCAGTGCATATAAATACACATCTCTTACACCGTCATAGTTGTATTATCCTTCAACATTAATGATGACTCTGGGACACAGAACTCTGATTCAGAGCTGGGTTTTGATCTCCCACATTCAACCCACAGATCTTGGAAAGTGGGTTGGTGCCCAGTGTTTTATTTAGAAGCATTTAAAAAAAGAAAAGAAACATAAGATTTGCAACCAGGCTTTGCAGACTGCTCTAACATCTTCCATATGTGACTGCTTCTCTCTCCCCCTCTATCATTGCCTTCCAGGCCTCATATCTGACTGTGACACATCTAATTTCTCAGTTATAGATGTGCATCCATTCATACATTCTGAGTGAAACCATTGCTTGGAGGGAAATCACTCAGAATGGACTTTTAAACTTTCAATTTTACATACTGAAGGTGTTTTAAGAGAAAAAATTGAAATGTGTTAACATTCTTTGAACCTGATTCTAAACCTATCATAAACTCATGTTTCTAATATTAATCTTTTTTGCTCTGTTTGATTAAATGAAGCAACTGACTGTAGTTCAGAATTTTCTGAAGATGTGATAGTATTGAAGCTTACCTGGAGTACATGCCCTAAAACTTATAAATCAGCATATGAAAATTTTGGCCCTGTTTTGAAAATGAGCCAACATATTAAGTGGGTTCTTTGGTTAAACTTATTTGGTTTTCACTTCTATCTCTTGCTCCCAGTTCTAATTTCTTTAGGAAAAGTCAGAACATTTCCTAATGAGATGCCATAAACTTAGCAGGTTATCAGCTCACTACAATTCACCAAAGCTTCCCATCCTAGCGATGATTTTATGCTGGAGAGTCATTCCAGCATAAAACCATCTAACCACTTTTGTTGCTGTTGTCCTAGTGAATGCAAATTGTTTTGAGCACATAGTTGTTGCCAACAGAAATTACAGTTAATATCAGTAAAAACAAACGAAATGAGCATGTTCAGTAAAAATTAATGCAAAATAACCATCAGGGAAGTGAAAACAGACCCAAGGCCTTGAAGAGACCTTTCTCACCTCCAGCTGAGTAAGGCAGATGGTTTGATTTTAATAATGACTTTTTTCTCCTGCATGATGAGCTGCTTTTGGCTAAATTTTATTACATTCTACTGCATATGTACCAGTAAAATTTCAGGCATATTACATTGGAACAAATATATCAAGTAACCTTGTGTATGTACGTGACATTTTAGGTAATTTTTTTTAGTTTTTTTTTTTTTTTTTTTTTACCATGACATTGTCATTAGATTTTAATCAACACTATGTATTTATCATGAAATTGTGAATTAGGTTTTAAAAGGATGAGGCACCCAATATTTTAAGCATTTTTGCTTCTAATAGTGATTTTCATTTAAAGCTATATAAAGAAAATTTAAACAAGCAACAAGTCTGCAGTTATAAATAGTTAGACAGAGAAAGAGTTTGTAAATACTGCTTGTGATATTTCCTTTAAACACATTCTTGATTCTCCTCATTCCCACTAGAATTTGGGAGTGTTTGTCATGGACATGTCCTTAGTAGGTTCTGTATGAGTGACAGAGGAAAAAAGTTGTATGTAAGTGGCTCATTCTTAAGTGTATATGATGCTGGCATTCCCATTTATTTGCAAAACCAAATATGCTGACCCTTTCTCCATTTATGCTTTTTTCAAAATCAAAAATTGCTGATTTTGTGTACCAAGTTTGCAAATACTCTTTTTGATACAAAGTAATTTCTTTGAAATATTTCTAAATAAGTATGTGGCTTCTGACAAAATTCAATTTTATTGAGAAATTATTCTTGAGAGCCATATGTAGCCAAGCAAAGCAGCTTAAAATTATTAACAAGTCAATGATCCAGCTGAATAAACTGATAGAGGTATTCTAGCAAACAAACATATTCAATTAAAAACCAAGCATCCACAAAATATCTTTTAAAGCTTCCTTAATATTTTACTTAGACATTAAATAACCTTTTCTACAATATTTTCTTATTGATATTATAAGGTGTAACTATACTCTTCCTAATATTCAAGCCCACCACAACTCTCAATTGCTTCAGTAATTTTAGCATGAAAAACAATCAGCACTGTCCTGGGTCGCTAAAATGATACAGGATGGCATAGATACTACCAAGATTCAGACACTGGCATTGTAATTATTATTTTGTTGTAACTCAACTGATGTTTATAACATCAGAATTGTCACAGTCATATGTGATGGTGATTATTTGTCATAGACTAATGAGATACTGCATGATATTTCTTGCCAAAATAGAGAAAATTTCTGAATTCAATAAAAGCTTTGACATGCATATTCAAAATGGCACATAGTAAAAAATATAAGCTAAAAGTACTGCTGCTACAACTCAATTCCTAAATCAAATAAAAAAACACTGAAGCAGCATAGAAGACTCTGAGAAACAAATATGGTAACACAGTGTTGTTGTAAAACATCCAAACTGGATGAAGACAGCTCCATTTATGACTGTTGCTAAACTATGTCTATTCCAAGTACAGTTTGGATGAAAACCCCAGAAAACTGGCAAACAAATTATCTGCTTTTTATGCTGCTGAACAGGAAACACTAGTTACAAGTCATAAAAATGATGAGAAGGAGAAACGCTTTTATTAATAGGGAAGATTTCAGAAAGCTCTATAAGACATAAAAAAACCTTATCCACCAATATACTATACACCTCTCTGCAATGAATATGGTCAAATCCTTTTGGCTGATCAAAAGGAAATGCTTAATACAAGCCCTGGAGTTTTCACAGTTTGTCAACATATTCTTTGAGCAACATGAAATGAAACTTTGCCCATCTAAAAGCATTTAGTGGTAACTGTAAAAAGTATTATTAAGGCTCTTAATAGCTGTTGCAAAGCAAGGCAGGAGCAACTAAGGTCTCTCCAGCAGAAATCATGGGCATCATCTCCTAATCAGAATATCAATGCAGACTTTTTCTGTGAAGTGGGATATGGAAAAAGTCATGCAAACATCATATACCTTTACAAAGAGAATGCCAGGATATATCACTTGTTTTAGCTGTGGGATAAATTACTGTCGTGATTTGAGAGGAAGTGAGTTTTTTGGGATGTTGTGATTTGCTCAGATTTGAATACTGGCACCTGGTGTGGCCACTGGGGACATGGATATGCCTCTGAGAACATGGGGGTTAAAAGCAGAGAACTCCTAGGAAAATCTTTCTCTTGGGTTGTGGCGGGGAAGCAGGTCAGAGCTCCCCTGGCCCAGCTGCCAGATGGGCGGGGCGAGGGGAAGCCATGCGGCCAGGTGAGGTAGGCCGGGGCTTTGGATGGAGAGGGGAGGTGAAGAGGCCCTTGCAGGAAGGAAGGGTGGAGGAGCATTGGAGAGTCATTGGGCAGCCACCCCCCCCCGCCCAGGAGAGTGAGAGGGAGAGCCGGTGTCTGTGCTTGTGCCACCTTGAAATCTGATTGCGGCCGGCCAAGAAGGAGAAGGGGGGTGTGCAGTGAGAAGGTGCCCAGCAGAGCAGCTGTGGGAGTTCTGGACAGGCAGAGCCTGAGATTTTTAACCCTTTGCTTGCGTGATGGAAACCTTACAAATGCTCCTGGAGCTGAATAAGAGAGATAGAGATGAGATAAGAGGAAATGGGCCACAAGAGAAGTGGAGAAGAATCTTATGTGGAAGGAGGTGGTGGAGTGGCCTTTGGCTGGACTTTTCTTGTATAACCATGGACAGAACCTTTTTTTCCTGTGACACAGAGACTGCATTTAGGGGGAGGCAATGGCTCAGAGCCAAGGGAGTGAAGTGATGTTATGTGAAGGAGTGCATGAACAGAGATGACTGGTGAGGAGGGTGGTTGGTGCCCTCGATCTTCAGTGGAGGAGAAGATCTCTGCTCTTGAGACCCCTCGGCCCCAGGGGGTGAAATTTGGCGGGGACAGGTGTCCCAAAAGTGAGTGACTGTGCTCTTTTTTTGGAGCTAGACAAAGCACCCTTAAAAGGAAAACCCTAAAAGCATCTCTGGTGCATGAACAGTGGTGAGAGCACTGGGCATGAAGGAGGATGTCACGATGGCAAATGACTTCTGGGCAGTGCCACGTGTGACACGGAAACACACAAAGTTTCAACTGTGTTTTCAGGGGAAGCTTATGGCACAAGAGGGACTCCTCTCCTCTTGATGAACTGAGAATTGATTATCTAAAGGATGGTGATGGACTGAGAGTTGGTGATCTGAGAGATGGATGTATTGGAAGTTTGGTGGGGGGAGGAGAAATGTTTCTGAAAGGTTTTCATCCTGAGTTCTGTGTGTTTCTTTTATATATTGTAAGTTAATAAAGTTGGGGTTTTTTCCTTCTATTCCTAAGCTGGAGCCTGCTTTGCTCTACTCCTGATCCCATCTCACAGTAGACACCAGGGAGAAAGTATTTTCTTGGGGACACTGGCATTGTGCCAGCGTTGAGCCATGACAATTACTGTTTGGATAATACAGCTAAGTTGCTTTAAAAAAATCCTTTGGGAAAGTCAAAGCTGTTTGTGATTTCTACAGCCAATAGTACATGTAAGTATATGCCAACTGTTTGTCTTTCTAGCCAAACTAACAGAAATAACCACCGTTATCTTTAGATATTTCTGAAAAGATCTACTGTCCAGAGAAATTTGTAAATATTCATCATATTTTTTTGCATTATGGCAAGATAGTAGGGGCTTCAATGTAAATGGAATGACAGAATGTTAAAGATATTTCTGTCAAAGGTTGTGCCTTGATGGCACACACACATTATAATGTCCAGGACATTACTGACTCTTTTGATTGTGGTACCAAGCACTTCAGGTTGAATATGCCCCCAAAAAACCCCAGAAACCCTTCTCCAACCCTATTGCACTGAAAGGTATTTGAGGCAACAACACGTGCAGTGACAATGCAACTCTGAAATTTATGAAAACAGTTTTGCATCATTATGTTTCAGCCTATCATGACTAATGATACATAACTTACAGATACAAACCCACAGTCAGCTTTTGAGAGACCAAAATATCATTCCTAGGCAGAAAGAGACATCTAACTGGAACAATTTCTTCCCTATTAAATGGAAAATGGCAGAATAAATCAATAGGACATGCCATGATTGTTTAATAGTAAGACAGAAATGGCACCTCTACCAAATATGTTTTCTTACTGCTTGGAAAGAAAACAAACAAGGAAATGACAAGCAAACAAGTAAAGGGGTCAAAAAAGGCTGTCTGCCTTTTAACTCATGGGGATATCCAAAAGCATTGTACTAATATTACTGGCTATGGTCCATTAAAAAGTATTATATACTCCTTTCAGGAGGTTTTTCTTGAAAATTTCCCTGCATATTTCCCTGGATTTGTTATGAATTTTGCTACATTTCTGTCAGATTCTACTTTCTTCAAGTACTCAGTGTGGGCAAAAATTGTCATTTCAATCACTGTAGGAGTATATTCTATGGAAAGCTATTTTATTTGAAAGACCTACTAGAAGAACACGTAAAATTGACAGTGAATTGGTAGAAAATAAACAATTGAAGAAAATAATCAAGTAATATTTATTTTAAAACAGATGCAATTATTTCCTTGTGAGAAAAAGAATTAATCTTTTCAAAAATATTCTGGGGATAGACTGAAGCCTTTTTCCTTTAATTTTTTTAAAATCTTATCTCTATACAGTTCATAAACATTAAATGCAAACCACAATTTCAAAGAGTTCTTAAATTAATGCTAAAGTATAAAAACACTGCAAAAACAATTAAAAAAACATTCAAACCCCAAAGAAAATATTTGCCTTTGGTAAGTCAGTACAAAAGCATTGCTTGTGCAAAAGAAACATTGAAACTTAGATGGTGGAATATGGATGTTTCAAGAGAACAAAGTGCTGTCTTACTGAATTCAGGCCTGAGTCAGGCAAAGAATGACAAAGAAATATTATGACAGATTATGCCATGAGCTGTTCATTTCCTGTTACCAAGGAAGAGGCAGCAGCCAAAATATTTTCGGCCTTCTGGCCTTTATTGTACATCTGCTGTTATATTGTTGTTTAGCACACCAAGTTTTCATTGACCAGAGAGTTAGTTAGCATAGTTGCTCCTCCAAAAGTATAGTCAATAACAGATGTTTTAAAATGCACATTTTGTTATTTTGAGGTTGGTTTTCTTCAGATAACTTGGGAGCAATCAAGTTCAGGCTATAGATACATAGCCATAAGAGAATGTGCATTTCTTGTGAGAATAGGCAAGTTGACTCTCATGAGAAAAATAATTTACTTAACCTGTACATTTTGTATTAGAGATATATTTCTCTAATTTACATTGTGTGATTCAATTTTCATAAAACAAATGTATCTGTGCCAAGATGCAGAGCTAAATTTTCTGTATCTATTGTGAGATCTTGCCCAACAAGATCTCACAGAATTCTACACTACAGAATTCAGACAACACTAAGTATGTTTCACTGCCATTACATACAACCCCAGATATGACAGGATACAGAGATACTAAAAAGGAGTAGCATAGTTATTAGATTACTGTTAAAATAATGGCTTTTGCATCAATTTTAAAAAATTACTAAAAGAAAAGGCAAATAGGAAATTCACACAAAACTACAGCCTCCTTTATCGTAAAATCTTTTCAATTTTTTAACCCTTTGGACTTCATTCCCTTTATGATGTAATAATACAGTTAATTTCATTTCTTGAAGGCTTTATTGGGATTTGTTGTAGCTAAGGGGTTATTTTCAATGAGATAAAAATTTGAGATGTTTTTGTAATGAAAGAATGGGCTGTGTCCTCTTTGGTGACACAAAGTAATCCATGAAATGAGTAAACAAATATAATTTTTAAAGGTTCTCCCCAGTTGCTTCCAAAATTCCTAAAAATAAGTACATAAACTATCCAGCCAATGGAAAAAAAGGAAAAATAAACTAAAAGAACAATACACTAAACACTCTTCTAATTAAAGAGAGGTATGTATTTCAAAGCTGAAATAACAATATGATCATTTAAATATTTAACTTACATTTATTTCATTGAAGTCTGAACTTTTTTTCCAAAATCAGCTTTACAGATCTTGTTAAGAATAGGAAGCAGCTTAGACAAAGGTATGCATGAGATATTTTTTCCAAGGAAGAAAGAAGGACTGAATGGTAAAGCAAACAAAGGCTATAAATCAGATGATAAAAAATGCACATTGTGGAAGAATGATTTCCTGTTTGGGAAGGAAGAATAACTAAAATAACATGCCCTCAGCTTTCACTACCTGTAGCAGGAATGAGTTCAAAGAAATAGCTAAGCAATCAAAGGTTAAAAGGAAGCACCGATCACATCTGTCAGAAACCTTTTTAACTTTTTCTGATGGAGATATGCCACATTTACACTTCTCTTTTAATTCCAGAAGGAAAGTAAAGAGTTAGAAGGTTCTTCATTATCTTTTATTGACACTGAGATAAGCTAACAAATTTTTCTTTAATCTCTGTGATGCTAATAACTGTTGTCCCAGCTTTATAGAGAGTGCTTAGTATGAAAAAAAAAAACTTAAAAATCCCTCAAACCCCCAACCACACAAGAAAACCAACAAACCCAAGCTCCTTATCTTTGCCAGTAACATTCTCCCTTCCAAGGCAAATAACAGACTTTTTTGGGCTGCAAAGAATGCATATAATGTATGCACAAATAAATACTAGAATGTTAAAACTCTCTTTACATAGCATGCAAAGGAAACTTTTCTTAGCTCATTGTTTTTTTACTTTTCTCTCAGATGCCTGGAATCACCAGACATTTCTGGCATGTCTGTTTTCATGACTATTAATATATTCTATTTTGTTCCTGCTGTCTCTATTGCAATCACTTGTTTTACATCCTGTCCAGCTGTGCAGATCTTTCAGATTAACAACCTATTTTGGGGAAATTCAGACATCATTATTCCCAGGTAATCATAATATACCCTTCGGCTAAATTATTTAATCTTCTCAAGTTTGTTGTCTTAAAAACTAAAGTTTTTTCTTTCACATTAAAAAAGTGTTTGCCGTTTCTCTGTGAATGTATTTATATATTCATGTGCTTACTTTAATTCAAAACAGAGATCATCTTTTGAAAAAAAAATGTATTCTCTTAGCTTTTCAAATGGATAGTTGCTGTTAATAAACACTTTGAAATATTTAAACAGTCCGCTGTTGAAACTTTATGCTGGAATTATTAAGAGCCATAGCTTGATCTGAGACAAATGAAACTATTTTATTTTATTTATCTGTAATTTCTTTCCTCAGAAAGGACCAGACACTTCTCTGCAGAAATTGTAAACTCTTGCAGACTAAAAGAAGACAGGGAACATATGCATCTTGAATTTTCCAAAAAGCCCGATCTTAAATCTGATCCAATCTTAAAAGGCAGTTTCTAGATGTGTTGAGATATCTATGATCTCTGCTGGTTGTCTGTCTTTTAGTGAACTGTATCTGACTTTACCAGATTAAGGTAAATTTAATTCTGCTTGTAATAGAGATTTTACAATGAAAACTCCCTGTAATCTTCCAACTTTTTCAGTATTATTTATTGCAACACCACTGCATAAAAGTGCACTTCTTCCAAAGGCAGCCTGCAGAAAGTAGGAAAGCTTGCTAGAGACTTGATCAACAGAAGTGTTGTGGAGGGAAAATGTGGAAATACCCCTGTTTATGTAATTATTGCATCCTTTTAATACATCTTAGGAAACTGCTGCATTTCCCAGGCCTGCTGATGTGCTGGAAGGCATGCCCTGACAGAATGATCCTGAGGAGCATCACTTGCCAAGTCACTGCAGTCTGAGCATGCAGAGAGCAGTTCTGCTGTGCGCACAGAGCATATAGCCTCGTGACTTGGAAAGTGCTTGAAGACAAGAGAGGTGAAGATCAGGCTGCTCTTGGTGCCAGAATTGTTTTATCCAACTCATGACATCCCCCCCAGCATGGTGCATGAAACCTCTGGTGCAGACCAGAAGCTACATGAATCTCTTTTATAGGACAGCTGTGCCTCTGTGTCACCTCTTGAAGGTACATATGCAGAAGCAAGGTGTATTTTGTCTCATACAAAATGTTAAAGAGAAAGATTACAGAGAGGAAATGTGTCTTTTACAGAGATTTTGTGAACTGTTCTTTAGCACCTCAAATGCTTTTTGTCAGAATAATGCCATCTAAGGCCCCCTCCACTGCTGATGAAGAGGCAGCCTCCAGAGCAATTCAGACTGTATGAAGATTGAATCCTTCCTTCTGTTTCCTCCTGAGTAGCTGAAGACTTAGGGAAACTACAAAATAGACCTTCTACATAAAGTTCTCAGAACTAGGAAAATTCTGACTTTTTCCAAATTTTATGAAACTATATGCTGCAGAGGAAAGCTAAATCATGTTAAGTGAATTATGAAAATTCTGATGCTTTAGTGGTGATCACCATAAAGAAATGGAAACATAACTGAATCCGCAAAATACCACAAGTCTCAATTATTTTAAAAGCTCTTACTTTGCTGAATAGTAGTAGTGCTTACTTAATTATTATTTTCTGGAGCATGAAATCACAGAATCACAGAATGGATAAAGCTTGGAAAAGAGCGGCCTATGCATTGATTAGAAAATAAAACACTTTGAATTCAAGCCTTAAACATAGACAAGAAGTGAATAATAATTTTCTGAAGTGAGTTCTTTACAACTCTATTTCCAAGCAGGAGCACTTTATGTCAGCAGCACTATACCCTGCCAGAAGCAGTCTGGAAGTCAGTGAGACAAAGTCATTTAGAGATGTGCCCCAAATGTGCCCATACACCTTCTTTTCAATACTGTCTATTCTCAATTCAGAGCACAGAATAGCCTTTTGGAGCATTTAAGTTATTTTTGTGCTAGATTTGTATTACATTATTAGGTTATTTTGGGTCATTCTTGCTGAGCCAAGGAAACATGACTGCAAAAAGTACCAATTACAATAAGTCTTATTTCCATTAAAAATAATTACAGCAAAAACTGAAAATGTATATAACTGCTTAGGAGCCATCACATCTCATAGAGATAGTATTTATGGTTTGTTTTGAATACTTGAGAAAGCAGCAATTAAACTGCAAGAAGAGTATTTAAAGCCCCAAAAACAGCACATCAACCCACCACACAGCATTCCTGTGCAAATCAAATTGGTCTTTTCTCATTTTTGTTTACAATCAGCTCTTCATAGACTAAACTCCAGTAAGTTGTGGAGTTTCTGATGTCTTCTCTCTATATACAAACAGTGCATTCACTATAAACACAATGAGGGAGGTAGGAAATAGAGCCTCACAATCAGACCCTGAAACACTGACCCTTACATGAAGAGCTGGTTGATAAAGAAAACTGGTGGGGTGACAAAAGGTAAGAGTACCTTAAAACACTAATGATTTAAGCAAAAAAGTATCAGCTTACTCACTCTGATTGTCTGCAATACTGAAGCTTACAAAGATTTAGTTTTCAGCCAGAAACAGAAGCTCATTTAGAGGCAAGTTCCTGTAAGAAACATTTTCTGTTTGCATATGTAATTGATAAGTACCCTACAGTACTAAACAGGATCACTTTGGTTTTAACTTAGGTTTCAGTGTTTACAAAGCCTCCAAACTGCTTCCTAGGAACTACAAAAGTATGTTTTATATTCCTTAACTTTCTATTACACAAATTTTATAAGAGTTGAGTACACAGTAACATGACTTTAAATCTTTCCATAATGTAGTAATATGCAAAGAAATTAGTAATATGATTCAAGCCTAATTTTCCCATATTCAGGGAATAAAAAAAAAGAAACTCTTGAATATTGATCACCAAATATCTACTGCCTCTTAGAAAGATACATCTGTTAGATATGCAATTACTTTGGGCATGTTTTACTTTCAGGGTTAGGAGTTAGGTGGTCATTTGAGGCCATGTTCCAAGTATAGGAGTTAAATAAATACAGTGTTGCCAAACACCTTGCTGCAGTAATCAAAATTTCAGCAGTGTTATGTGACTCAAAAATAAGTAAACAGCCACTGTGACAATAGGAGTCTCTTAATTCAAAAGAATGTCTACATTTTTAGGTTTAGAAATGAAAGCAGTAATAATAAAAGAACCTTAGAGAGAAGTTCTAAAGGTTCTTCAAAATAACCTTCTGGAAAAAAAAAGGAAGGAGGGAAGGAAGGAAGGAAGGAAGGAAGGAGGGAAGGAAGGAGGGAAGGAGGGGAAATCA